>JBCAUA010023391.1:0-12612 GCA_038406235.1 Peronia verruculata
TAGATAGATAGATAGATAGATAGATAGATAGATAGATAGATAGATAGATAGATAGATAGATAGATAGATAGACAAATCTATTGTAGCAAGAAGGAGATTATGTATAGCATAAGAAATCGTGGAGGCACTTACGTAGAGAGATTGAGATGCAAATGATGGATCCTGAAATGGGATTTGTATTCAAGTCTTTTTATTGAATGATAATAGCGTGTATTTCATTCGCCGTACTTTTCTTCGTCGTGACCACCTTGCCCGTGGATGGAGCTGTAATGCTCCAAAATAGATTTAACGACTACAGAGAGTCAGCCGGAAGTGCACGACGTAAACAAAACTAGGGACAAAATGGCGTATGTTGACTAATTCATTATCATCGGTGACATACTTTCAGGGGACACGCTTATCACAGTAATACGCTCGTTATCGAAGATATCAGTTACGTGGCTTCATTTCTGCTTGAAAGTCTAACTTGTCTAAGGAGCATTCACCGGAAATGAATGACTTGAATATGAAATCTTTGGAGGCGAAGGTGGTGGTTTTAGGATCACAAGGTAAGAAAATCGTTCGGATTCCATTATCTTTACTATGAGGTCATCAGCTGATGTATAGCTGTCATCAGTATACATGTTGTTCTACATTGTGACTCAAGACAGCAACGTTATGACACATGAATACTGAATATAAAAGATCTTTGACAGCAAGATATGACAACGGATATCAAACTCTCCTCAGTCAAATTCGAACCAAGACCAAACAACCAAACAAACGTAAAACTGTTGGCATAAAAACTCGAGCGATTTCAAAAAAATCTAGACTTCTAGAATGTAGATCTAGATCTAGATATAAATTAAAGCTAAATTTGCTATTGTTTCTTTTCTGGTTTGTGTGTTGATCACTTAGATCTATTTTTAATGATTGTTTAATCAGCTGCTCTACTTAGAAACCGATGCGAGAAGAGCAAAGAAAAATGAGGATGAAGAATATGATAGATCTCTAGATCTACATCTTCTGTCTTATATCTAGATCTAGATCTAGATTCTAGATCTACTTGTTGTTTAGTCTTTTAAATAATCAAGATTTTTTTTTTTTTTTCATCATGGCTGAGACCCTGTGATTGAGCACTGTTCACTAACCGGCCCAAAATCAGTTTATTCTAATTTCTAGATTACTCTGTGTGCATTAAAAACCTTTAATACTGAACAAAAAGGGTGTTCCACTGAAAATGGTATATTATACAGCAAAGCAAATTCCTCAAAGGATGAAATAAAGTTGGAAACTTACAAAGTAGTCCCTTATGATCAAATTTTTGCTTGTTAACAATCGCTGCCTTTCGATAATCGTAATATGACATCTGTCATTATGCAACTGATGTCGTATTGTATGGCATGCCTGAATAGCAGATCCAGATTCAGATTTGTCAGACAATGTCACTAAAAAGGAACATGTCCCAATAGCACTTAAAAGGAATTATATGTCCCATGTATTAATTCAATAGATAAAATTTATAAAACAAGTTTTGTCTTGATATCGCAAAATAAACATAGTCATATTATTATATATTGTATATCTATCAGGGACAATGACAATATTTGGCAGTGTTAGCAATGGGATTTGTTAGTGTGACTTCATTAAATTACCATCAGAAACTAAAAGTAACTTGATGTAGTTTTGTTTCCTCGATAATAATATGTCTTGCACCCAGGGCAAATGAGTCAGAAATCGCCCCGGATGAGTTCGAGTCACAGCCATTTCTTGACAATTTTTTTTACTATTTTCCAACTATGATACCAAAATATTTCTTTTTTTTCAGATTAAAGAAGGTTAGTTTGTTGTTTTGTGCAAACACACAAAAAAATTAGTATCTTAGCTGGAAAGTAGTCAAAAACGACCAAAAACGGCTGTATTTCTTTATTGCCCGTCGTGACTTCCAACTCATTTGCCCTGATCTCAAGATATATATATGCATGTATTAGGCAAAATATGTACAGCTTTATTGACTTGTAAGATTTTCCAGCAACACCATTATTGGGTTGAACATTCACTTTACAGAGAATTTGATGTTGAAAATTCATTTCAAACTTGGATGAAGTGTTTGATAAAAAGTGAACAAAATTGGCAGATTTATAATAAATCTGGATTAAAAGTGTCATTGTCTGAGATCATATTAATACATTTAAACCAACCTTTTCCGTGTTTAGCTGTGTAATTTTTATTATAAATGGAAATAGCATGATTTGTATGAGCTGTCAGTGATTTGTCTGGCCTTTCTTTTTCTTTTCCAGGAGTTGGTAAGACCAGCGTTGTGATTCGCTATGTTGGCGGTATGTTTAGCAAAGCTGTCAGCCCCACCATTGGAGCTTCATTCTTCACATACAAGCTGTAAGTATAAAGTCCGGAAGGCAGCCATTAATGGAGGAAGAAGTATCATTGTATAGTTAGTATTATAGTAGAGCGACAATGAAGTTTGTATTCCAGAATCCACATTCATCCTTATGAAAATTATGAGATGGATTAAGACTGTTCTTGAAAGCAAAGAGACTGTTATTGAAAGCAAAGACACAGTGAAGTTAATACTGTGGGAGTTCTATTAACATTGATAACAATATCCGGGAATAAATTACAAGTTATTTTTACATAATATACCATCAGTGAAAGCAAAGGAACAGTGTAGTTAACACTTTTGCTGCAAAGACATTAGGACACATCTAACGACTGTTTATGGTGTCTGTAGGCTTTAGGTAGAAAAACAGAGTTAGGGAAGATTCTATAGTTTACCTCAAAATACAAATATAGAGGTTCCTGAAATAGATATTTTCATCACTTGGTGCCCTTTTAGAATTTCAGAAACATTTGTCATCCCGCTTGGCATGCAAAGTGTTTATACTCAGAAAATGTCAAAGAAGATTCATATGTCAACATTGAAACCAGCACTGTAGAATGAATACATGAGATTTATGCTATTAGTTAAAGCAGAGAACCCATCTTTATCAAAACCAGCTTTTGAGAACAGAAAATCTGACTAGCGCTTGTTTCATCTTGTGCCAGGACCCTTGAGCAATACCGGGTGAAGTTACAAGTATGGGACACAGCAGGCCAAGAGAGATTCAGATCTATGGTATGTTCTCTACAGTCTTCATCACTGTCATTACTTCACTTCACAATGGAGACTGTCCGTACTTGAGCCTGATTACTTCCATTCACCACAACTGTGGAACAAATTTAGTAAAAAGAAAAAAAAAATTGTAAAACATATTTTCTGTGTTTTTTGCTTGAAATGAATAGAATATCAAGAAAAAATTTCTGAAAAATCATAGTCTATGGAAAATGTGCTTATGTTAGGGAGGAGAAAGAAGTGAAGCAGTACAGTTATCATGTCATGGTTATTAAGGCAATCATTACAACTCAAGATCTCAACAAAACAAGAAAAATGAAATTATGTAATGAGCCATGACAATTTATTGTTGATTTTATGTTGTTCAAAGAAAAAGGAATATTACTGTGTAAAATATGAATAATTGAAGTGGAATGAATTATTATGTAAAAATGTTTTTTACTCTCTCTCAGGCCCCAATGTACTACCGCAAAGCCAATGCTGCCATGTTAGTGTATGACATCACCTCACTGGAGAGCTTTTACGACATAAAAGATTGGGTGAA
This sequence comes from Peronia verruculata, assembly GCA_038406235.1. NCBI lineage: Eukaryota > Metazoa > Mollusca > Gastropoda > Systellommatophora > Onchidiidae > Peronia > Peronia verruculata. The sequence goes on from JBCAUA010023391.1 coordinate 3,654, forward strand.
AGGTCTGCAGCAGAATCTTCCATTTTTTTTTTTCTCTCTTTTTTTATTGTTAATTTTTAAAAAAATTTTTTTCAGTTGAATATGTTTTGAGAATTTTTAAATGTTATTTCTTGCCTTCTTTGTTTTTTATGTATGTTAGATTGCAATTCCTTTTAGTTGAATATACTGTAGGAATTATAGAACTTTATTTCTTGTCATTTGACCTCGCATTACTAACAGTGTTGGTGTCATAATATATAAATGTAACAAAATGAGTCACGAATTGTGAGAGGCAGAGCAGCCATTCAACAGTGTGACAAATAGTGTATATTTCTTGACAATATTTTTTGTTTTGTCTTTCAGAATTGAAGAAAAATGTGGATACTCCGATTGGTGAGTGTTGTAGTTTCAAGTTTTGTAGTGTTTGACATCCCACTTTGATTTTGAGAGATTCTTTTGTGTGCACGTGTGTCTGTATATCTGGTTTTTTTTTGTTGTTTTTTTTTTCAATTGTTTGGTGGTGTCGTGGGCTAGCAGTTAGGCCGTCGACTTGGGATCTGAAGTTCCAGGTTCGAATCCTGACAGGTCCCGACATTTTGTCCTCGGGAAAGTCAATTTACACACATTTTCTGACTGCACCCAGGTTTGAATGGGTACCTACTATAGACAGTGATTGATATTGTTAGATTGATAAGAATTTGAGCGCCTAACAGGCAGCCGCCTTGTATGCTTCCCAGGAAGCTGAGAACATTATTATGAGTGTCTTCTTTGGGTCTGTCGGGGTAATAATAGATTGTAAAACGCTTACAGCCTGTAATTACTGGGATAGGCGCTATATAAATACTCTCTATTATTATTATTATTATTATATTCATTGTGGGTTCTTTATGTTACATGTAAAATGAAAACTGAAAACTTCACAGCACTGGTTCTCAAAATTACGAAAAGTGAGCATATAATATTATGTAGGCCAATGTGAACTTAGGCGACGCATTGTAAAGAAGAGAAAGATGTCCCATTCAACGTCAAGAGCAACCTTTGTCGCAAAATGAACAGAGGATTGTCACTACATCACTCAATGTACAAAATTCCTGTCTCAATGCTGCACTGAGTTGGGGTTTCAAATGGATGAACTATGGACCGAATAGATAGACAGACAGACAGACAGACAGAAAGACAGACAAACAGACAGACAGACAGACAGACAGACAGACAGACAGACAGCAGCCTCATCTTCTTGTACTGTATAAACGATTCCACTCTTTCACCCATGTTAAATGCAGTCTTAAAAAAAAAAAAAAAAATGCAGATGCCTCGTTGTTCCTGTTGTTCAAGACGCTTTCAGAAAACTGGGGAGGATAATAGGGACTGTTTTTGACCCGTAAGATTATTTCCCTTTTGCCAGGCAAATTCAACACAGACGGGGAATAAACGACCTCTACACTCTTTGTTTGGAATTATTTTAGAAATTACTAGAACATTCATTAAAAAAAGGAACTATTTTCTTCATATCGTAATAACTGTAATCAGTTTTTCAAATGACAAGAACACCACTGAGGTTTTCCTTCACTACGTTGTTTTTTTCAACAGCCCTTGTGATCTGGTAAAATGAAGTAATTATAGCGGTGGTCAAAAACACTCCCATTAGCACAGCAGTGTACATGCTGCAGGCTACCCGCAGAGTTATAATAAAATTGTACTCTGCCGGCAAAGTTAAGGGTATCTGGCCCTTATGTGGGGTGAAAAGAAACGCTCTGGTTATTAAATATACCCGCAGTTACCACAACATCCCCCGATTTCTTTTCGCTGATGTAAATCAAATTTTGACATCATGAATATCCACTTTGTGATAGCAAGTTAATCCAATTTTATTGCCACGGAGAACATAGTTACAGCGTTTGGGGGGGGGGGGGGGGTGGCTCTGTGATTTGGCGTCGGCTCATGGAGAAAACAGGCCCGGATCGACTCGCGATCGGGCGATGGAAGAACACGAAGATCGAAAACCCGCATTATTTCAGTGACTCAAAAGTCCCCTGGCTTCCTCTGAGTAGGGAAGCCCGACCTCTGACCTTCATGGATAAAGCTGAATATATATTTCGGAGGTCCCGTGTGTAGGCCTACATTACGCACGTTAAAGAACCATTGGCAGTTCAAAATCGTTGAAAGAGTAGGCTGCATGCCGCTGTCCGGGCAAACATTTCAAATTCCAAATTTCTACCCACAAAACTTCTCAGCAAAAACAGGCAACCTCTTAGGGCCGAGATAATCCTACTTTCTTAGTATTGAAAGCAAGGCTTAAGAAAAACAACAACAATAATAACAAAATAAAAAAAAAAGGAAAAAAACAAAAAAACTGCGTAATGGCATATTCTATTATTTCCAGGGTAGGAATTCAACAACTCAGTTACATCTACTTGCCCGCACGTGTTCGGCCCGGCGACGGAAAGAGCGCGTGGGCACATATTGATTGACACATCTTATCGATTGTCAGTCTGGCCAGATCTGGAGCGGTACCAGCACATCGCACGGCATTCCACCAGCTCGCAAGCCACGCGCAAGTACACGCGCACAGAGCTAAGTCTGGTCTTCCACTGCTCAAGGCAGGTCGCGATTCCTCAGGATTTCTTTCTGAATCAGTCTAAAGCCTTCGAACAACTTAAATGTGAACCTGTAGTGACTTGTTCTTGAGGTGGAGGAGATTTAGAACTCGACTAAGACCAGCAGTTCTGTGTTGAGGCTGACGACATAGGCCTATCTCTCTGTGTTCAGTTCGCCGCTCACTCAGTGGTTTTAGTAGCCGGCATCTGTTGAAGCGGTGAGTTTACTGAGTACCTGGCTTGCATGTTCGGCTGTGTTATGGTATCCCTTCCCGCTGGGAACTTGCACATGCTGTGAGAATCTTTCACACGCGTTCTCTGTGCTTTTGAACGCTCTGCAACCTCTGCATACAAACACACATACACACTCTCTCTCTCTTTATCAGTCCTGTATTATCACTCTCTCTATCCTGTTATTTCTTTCATCTAAGCTCCCTCGTCTGTCTATCCTGTCACACTTCCAGCCTGCTTTCTCTCATTGTTTTCATTTATTCTCTTCGACTAGTTCTTTTCTGTTTCTCCCCTTTATCTGTTTTTCCTCCTGAATCTTTCTACAATCCTCTGCGTGCCATCCCTCTCTCTCTCTCCCTTTCTCTCTCTCTTCCTGCTGTACTCTCACCACCAATACTCTTTCTTACCATCCATACCTTGTTCCTCCATCTCACTGGGTCCTCAACATGTCTGACTGGCTTTTTTTGTATGTCATTGTTTTTTTCTTTCTGTCCTACCATTCTCTCTCTCCATCACTCCTCCACACCTGCTCCCCATATTCTGTCATCTCTCCCTCCTTGTCTCTTTCCTGCGCTTCCTACACTGTTCTTCTCTTCTCGTCATCCAGATCTATATATTACGTCTTTTGCTCTATCATTCTCTCTTTCCCTCTCCTTCACTCTTCTTTCCATCGCTTTTTCTTTCTCTCTATCCTTCATACCATCCTTCTTCCTATCACTCTTCTGTTTTTCCCACATCATTCTCGTCCTTTATCTAGGTGTTTCTCCCTTTATCTATCATTATTTCTCCATTACTCTTTTATTCTCTCCGTCCTCCGTTCTTCCATCTCTCCTGTCTCTGTGTCGTTCACCCTTGCTTGCCGACCTCTATGTGACCCCAGAGTGTGCCTGTCTTTCTGTCTGTGTGTTTGTCTTGATATGGATTTTTCGCTGTCTCATCAGGCTGGGGAGCGATCGTCGATTTTTCACCCGTCCTTCACCCCATCATCTCCTCGTTATATCTCCTTTCTCCCCCCCCCCCCTTGCTCACACCTATGAATGTCTGGCCTTTATCAACTGTTCTTTTGTCTTTCTTTTCTGTCAATCCTTTTATTCTTCTTTCTTGTCCCCACTCTTTTTTTTTCCTGCTCTGCTACGACTGTCTGTTCATCTCCCGCTCTGTCAGCCTCCCTGTCTGCCTATCTGTCTGCCTGTCTGTCTGCCTACCTATCTGCCTGTCTGCCTTCCTGTCTGTCTGTTTGCCTGCCTATATCATTGCTTGTCCGCTACCCTGTTGCCTGCCTGTCTGCCTACCTATCTGTTTGCCTACCTGTCTGCCTACCTGCCTACATGTCTGTCTGTTTGCCTGCCTATATCCCTGCTTGTCCGCTACCCTGTTGCCTGCCTGTCTGCCTACCTGTCTGTTTGCCTACCTGTCTGCCTACCTGTCTGTCTGTTTGCCTACCTGTCTGTCTGTCTGCCTACCTGTCTGTCTGTTTGCCTGCCTATATCCCTGCTTGTCTGCTACCGTGTTGCCTGCCTGACTGCCTACCTATCTGCCTGTTTGCCTAACTATTTATCAGTCTGCCTATTGGCTACTCTGCTTCTCTGCTGTCTGTCTATCTGTCAGCCTGCCTGTCTGTCTGTCTATAAGCCTCTTTGTCTATTTGTCCCTATTTCTGTCCCTCTATCTTTCCGTTTTGTCTCATCCGACAATCCAATAAACATCCAAGGAGGCAGAAGTGCTTACAACTCACATAAAACCATACTTGTTAGAACTGACACAGTCTATAACAATAACATCATTGTGCGACGCTATATTATCCCACCAGACCTAATATCAATATCATATCACTGATGACAGCATGTGTCACTACACTGTCACATAGTAGGTTATCATTTCTTTTGTGTTTTGACAATGTTCCTTGTCCAGGTGTCCATGATTTCGATAGACACATGCGTATTAAAAATAATAATAATAATAATAATAAAATAAAAAAAATAGATAAATAAATACTAGATAGATAATTTAATAAATGTATAAGACAACCAGATAGAGAGACAGAGAGCAATGCATGAAATAAATGAACAGGAGACCTAATATAAAAAAAAAAATCAAATATAATAAGCCTTTTTCAGGTTTACGTAAGCCGAAACACACATTTTTATGCAACAAGGCTGTGTGCCAGATTTCATATGGATGTAATCAGTAGTTTTCAAGTCCATACGCCTTTCACGGGTTTTATTGCAGATTTATAGTATAGAAGGGCGAATAATGTTCTGACGGTTCCGAGTGTACGTTATGCAGTTAGAGAACATTTGGCAGTTCAAAATCTGATGAAGAGTGGGCGAAAACGCCGCCGCCCGGGCAAGCTTTTGAAGCTCTGAATGTCTACTAACATATTTTTTTCTCTGATCAAACTTAATAGGAGACAATGCTATCTTCTTTGACTTGAAAGGCTGCATGCGTAAAATTAAATTAAAAAGTCGATAATTACTTATTACTTTAGTCATTTATAATGTTTGTGTGATGTGGCTGTGGTCATTATTAAAATCATCTTCATTTTATAAAATAGAAAAAGACTGTCCAACCGGCAACTAACACAACAATTTAGAAAAAAAAAATTGAAAAAAGCAAATAACACTTATAAATAACTTCTTGATGTTAACTCGCCAAATTTTCGGACCAACTTGGTCCTTCTTCAGGGCAAGCAAATCATCTTCATCTTCATCTTACAGAAATGTTGAATATTATATAGACAGAAATTAGAAGCTGGTAACTATAATGTGAAACGTATATATCTCGTTGCCAGTCGAAATGGGGCGTAAGTCGCTTAGTCAGAACCGAGAAATCAGGCTTTGAATATGATGACGGGGGTCGGACACAGAAATCGCAAGTGCCTTCATTTCTGAAAAAGACAATATGGCTCTTCCCCTCGATTTATAAATATTTCTTCATTAAAATCGGGATTTGGTGAGGTAGGTATGTAGATGTTTTCGTTCGGCCGTTCATTTTAACTCGATTTTCTGGAATTTCGGTCACTGCCAATGTGGTCCTCCTTTGTCTCTTTAAAATTCAGTATCTCTGGCTAGAATAAAGGTAGCTTCAAAACTTTTTTCACCACCTGAAAGGGTACGAAATAAGCTTTCACGTGATACCAAAAACCTCATATAGTGAAAAATCGACATACGTATCATTTTGACTGACCGCGAAAGATTTATGCTGTGATAAAAAATAGTTATTATGCCGAATTAGATTGAGAAAGACAATCAGCATATAGGGCATTATTTGTCTACACACTATCACCACCATTATTATGACTACAATGTTTTATAGAAAGTATTTAATTTTAAGACACGAACTAGCCCTTGGCAGTAAACCTAACAAAAAACAAACATACACACAAAAAAAGAAACACACACATATATACATAGATAACCACACACTTACACACTACCTGGAAAAGAACGAAAAAAAAAAAAAGAAGAAAAATAATGAGCTGAAATCGATTAAGCTGTCACTATTACAAATTCTTCATGTTTCAACAATCGTTATTTTTGTTTAATTGTTGCCACGACTCGTTTTCCAACCCCATCAATACCAATACAACAACAACAACAACAACAACAACAACAGCAGATTATCAAATCCTTAGCCTTAGTGCCTACGGGGATTAAACGCGATGTAAATGCTATCATTTATTATTGTTATTATTATTATTGATATTATTATTATCATTACTGCTAAGGTGGCTGTATCGCTGTTCTTCATTTTCACATTTTGTAATTTGTCAGCACCATTTTATATTGATCGTATAATTCGATGATTTCAAATTTGACCTCTAATATTGTTCTTTTCCCACTATCCTCGGCAGACATTATGAGGTTCGGGAGCAGAGCTTTTCATGTTATACTGACAGCTTTGGCCCTGATTGTTCCCGCTGGGACCACGAGTAGCTGCCCTGAGGAATGCAGGTGTAAACAAGGGAGTCTGGTCGGTGTTGGCTCGGTCTATGAGGTGGACTGCAAGGAACGAGAACTAAACGAGGTGCCAGATCTGTCGAGTCTATCAGCCATCACAGATCCGATCTATCTGATCTTGAAGAAAAACGAAATCAATTTCGTCTCCTCCGTTGACTTTCCAGCCGGCGTGAACATTGTCAGCATCGATCTGGAAGGAAACCCGGATATGACTATCGCCGATGATGCTTTCATGAACTACGCGTCCACTCTGAAAATCCTGAACTTGGACGCTATTGGTTACAGTTTTGGCGAAACCCTGAAGATGGTCAGTCCCCTGGGGGTTTTAGAAGAGCTGTCAATCAGTCACAACAACCGACAGGGTTACGTCACTGACAGTGTAGATAAGGTGACAGTGACCTTGTTTGAAGGTCAAGTGACCAGATCGCTGAAGAAACTGAAAATGACGCACTGCGGGATCCGAGACATGGCGGCCAACACTTTGGACAAACTGGTGGCCCTACAAGAGCTGGATCTCTCCAATAACTGGATGACCAGGATTCCATCAGTGGTCAAACATTTAGGCGAATTACAAAAGCTCCATATGTTCCGTTGTCATATAGACATAGTTGAGGATTATACTTTTCTGGGCTTGAATAATCTGGAGGTTCTTGAACTGACCACAAACACACTGCATACCATCGAGCCTTACGCTTTTAAAGGGCTGGAAAATTCCTTGAAAAAACTGAAATTAGAGCGATGTCACTTGCAGGAAATTCCGTCCCCAGCCCTGAAAAATTTGAAAGTTCTGGAATATTTAGATCTCTCTCAGAACAGTTTTGTGAGCGCACCGGCCTCTGCCTTTGTGGGTCAATATTGCCTGAAGACTTTGCTGGTCAGCGCCGTGAACATGGCATTTGAAGATGAAACATTCTCCGGACAGAGCGAGTGCATCGAGGAATTAACTATCAAACAGATGCAGTTGAACAGCGTGCCGCGAGCAGCCCTCAGCCAGCTAGAGAAACTGCGATCCCTCAGTTTGGAGAATAATAATCTTACCGTCCTACCCGAGCGAGCTTTCGCTGGTATCAAGGCCAAACGGATTAACCTGGCCAACAATCCACTGACCACCGTAGAGCAGGGGGCTTTTGACGGATTGCCGCCCCTGCTGGACATTAGTCTGAAGAACACACTTATCTCGGACATCGACTTTCTGCTGGACTATCCAGATAATGCTATAGAGACAGTCAGCTTGGACAACGCCCGGCTGGAATGTAGATGTTCTATGAAGTCCTCCCTCAACGCTACCACAAACATTTTCATCTACGGCAGCTGCGACAAAGGCGGGCAGGAGATGCCGCTCAGCAGTAGCCGACTGGAGGGCATATTAGACTTGGCATGTGCAGAGGAGGCCGCCAGAGCCAATCAGGCAGTTGGAATGCAAGTGAATCTGGCCTTCATCGTGACAGCTGCCCTGACAACTCTCCTGATGCCAGCTTCTCTAGGTCTCAGTTTCCCTTCCGAAAGGAGATCTGATCTGTAATGGGTTAAGGACCAACTGGTAGTGTAGAGGGTAAGATAAGGAAATAGCTTAACACTTTGCGTGCATCCAGCGAAATATTAAAGCCACAAGAGTGTAAGTATTTACAACATATTCTTGTCCTAGGGCCTGATCTGATCTAATCTTTTCTCACAAAATTGGCCCAAGTGTTCGATTTTTTTTTTAATGGATCAATTTCTTAAAAATCATCTGGAGGCGTTTCAAGGTTGGTGACAGGACATCATAATTAAAAAAAAACCAACAACATAATATTGTTATTATTATTATTATTATTATCTTTTAAACAGAAACAGTGAAAGACAGAAAGTAACAAGATTGGCATAAGTCACAGGCGAGGGCCATAGAATTTCTTGTGAATAAACATTCCTTCTGGATGGAACAGGACTGGTCCGAGACTAAGAGAAAATGAAATGTAACATAAAACATTCCAAACTACAAGAGGCCAAACAGCCGCACAGTCCCTCCCATATAGATACACAATACAAACAAGCGGCACTGCAGATACATATATTTTATGACTGAGACTTCGTGCACTAATTCAGTTTATCGCTGGGATGTCTGACCATAAAATTACATAACGCTAACCGCGTATAGAGTGGCCGGTCTCCAAGGGGTGGTCATAACAGAGAACAGCGAAATTATGAGAGGAAGAT
>JBCAUA010023402.1:0-26848 GCA_038406235.1 Peronia verruculata
ATAGATAGATAGATAGATAGATAGATAGATAGATAGATAGATAGATAGATAGATAGATAGATAGATAGACGGACGGATGGATGGATGGGTGGATAGGCAGACAGAATGATCAGCAAAATCAGAAAAGAGTCAGAAAAATAGTTTTTGTATCTTCTAACGCTGGCAACAACAAGAAGAACAAGATAACAACAACAACAACAACAAACAACAACAACAATGCAACACGGTATCCGTGACCTGATGCAGATGTATTGTGCCATTTCTGTGAAGAGCTGCCAATAACAGCAAAACATCCTCGTCTTCGTGCGGCCGTTATAGAGATCATTGTTGCCCAATAGACCGACAGATCTCCCAGAATGCCATCAATGAATGAAGCTATTCTTATTATTTTTGTTATTGCTTGTTACATCCGCGAAGATAAGGATCATGACGAAAGAATGGATGGACCTATAGATGGATGAATGGATGGGCAGACGGACTGATTGAGGGTGGATGGACGGATGTGCAGATGGGTGGGCGGATGCATGGACTGACGGACAGACGTCAATGACAGGGTGGATAAATTAATGTATACTTCGAAATATAAAATCATAGACGGATAGACAGACAAGGTGACCAAGTATAAGAGAGATAGAGAGACACTAGTGCAACAGGTATGTGTTATTGAAAAGGAAAACAGTAATAAACAAGGTTGTTGTTTTTTTTTTGAGGGGGGGGGGGGGTGATAAAAAGAGGGTGAAGGTAAAATAAGACGCCATAAACACTGTAGATTCTGTTTCAATAAAAACACTGTGGATTCTGTTTCAATAAAAACTGCAGTTTAACCATTTACTTATGTGGGGAATAGCGTTGCCAAGTGACGCGGTCGATGTAACATTAAAAAAAAAGTGTTCTTTTTGCTCTCTATCTATTGACACAAGTTCTGGAGGCGCAAGCCGCATGCTACTGAAACTAATAAAGCGATTTTGACAAGACGATGTGCCGCGGGATAGCTGCTGGCATGCCAAGCTGAAACAATAAACAGTTCAATAACAATAACAATAATAAAAAATAAGCACAAGGAATAAAAAGTTTGTCAACTGCAGGGAGCCATTGGTTTGCATCGCCGACGTTATGCAAAAACTTGTGTATACATTCTGAAGAAGCCAGGCGCGATAACTCGAGCCAGCCAGTTGAAAAAAAGAAAAAATGGACAGGGAGAGCAACTGTTTTAAACATACTGACTTCGATAAAGGAATTTCCAGGCGAGATGCTAATACACGCTAACAAAACATTCTTTGGACACTCTGCTGTTGTTGTTGCTGTTGTTGTTGTTTCTTTTTGTTGTTGTTGTCTCTTAAAGAAGACAGAAAAACCATTAAACAAATATTTTCATCAGATGAGGTAAAAGCTACACTTGCATCCCCGTACAGTGCCACTGTTCTTCAGCACATTGAGAATACGTAATGGCAAACACCGTACCAGATACAAGTATGTCCGAACTAGTGTAGCACGTTCACATAGTCTTGCACAATCTTATTACCAGGTCTAATCCCCGATTTGCAATCGGTCTTTGAAAAGAAAAGAACAACAACAATAACAACAACAACGTAGTGCTAAGGTCGTATCACGTATGATATTATATTCTACAAATCCTTTGATTAATATGTTCAGTTCCTAAAGGTATCCAATCGTGTAAAGCGCAATAAAGCCGTGGTCGTGCTGATCCGCCGTTAAATCCCAACACAAACAAACGGAAACAAGTACGTGTTATTATTTCCCAAGTTCTGTCAAAGCTCTCTCTCTCTTTTCCGCCTCCCAGACTGGCGTCTGTGTGAATTCCCAAGTGAGGGGTAAACAACACACACTGCAATGTTTATGAAGGACATGGCAGTGGAGTGTCTAACATCCAGTGTAAAATCCCGGCAGAGAAAATGAGCGAGAAGAAACCTCTCCAAGACTTCGAGATATCCGGGATGCTGGCGCTCACTTCATGCTATACACCAGCACTATTTAAGCGTCTTCTTTCATGTCTCATATTGCCTTAATTTTTTTTTTTCTTTTTTTTTCAATGTTTACCTTAAGTTAATATTCACTGGAGAAAAAATGTGAGTGGAAAACAAAGAAAAAAAAAAGTCACAAATAACTGAACACGAGTGTAGAAAGCAAGGAAGTAAACACGGTTATTATCAAAGACCAGTAAAAGTTCAGGGCTGACATTGCACAATGAATCCGCAGGTGAGCTGCCAAGATGCTCAAGAAAAACTCTTCGAAGTCCGAGGAAGCATAACATGTTTAGAGCCAACTGCATTTTGTGAAGCAAAGAGAACAGCTCACGATGCGTGAAACAGCAGGCAGAGCTCACAGACTATGGTGTTCGATACATATGCACAGGTTACGCAATGTCTTTAAATATAAGGGAAGACACCCTGGACTTTGACTTGTATGAAATGTATCAGGATCTCTGCCAGGCTGTGTACGTCATCTGCCACTAATGCGTCAAATCTTTGGCTTGTCATGTCTAAAAAGATACAACCGTCTGAGCAGGTCGCCTGATTTTCCTGCCATATAAGTCTGATTTGATCAAACTGCTTTGTGTTGGCGAAAAAAAACCTCAAAATTAGACCCCCCCCCCCCCCCCAAAAAAAAAGTGGTAAATAACCGAGAAAACATGTCTATCTGATAAATATTTTCATGTCAGCGTAAATACACTCTGAGAAAAATACATGGTATTTTGAATTCACTGTGATTTCAACGCTGCTGGCTTGTACACTGTGTGGTCATTCTTATAGCTGAAAAGGATAATTTAAGACAACTTCCATTTTCAATTGTCCACAAATCAAAATTTCGCTTCGGCTCATCTTTTTTTCCTCGTCACTGTCTGCCTTGTACTCATTGTCTTACCTTTCACTGGTTAACTCGGCCGGCGACATAGATTTGCTGGCATGCATGATGTGATTGTGTAGCAAACTGGCGAGAACAGATCACCCCAACGACAAGACAAATCAATTTTAAAACAACCCGTCAACTGAATGGCATTTCTCCACATTTCTCTCTGTTGCATGGTAACACATAAAGTGCTAGCTTACTTCCTGTTTATTGACAAACAATGTATTTATATTAGGAAGAAGAGAGAATTAGAGTGAACGCAAGAGTCAGAGTGGATATGTGTGTGTAGTGTGTGTGTTTGAGAGAGAGAGAGAGAGAGAGAGAGAGAGAGAGAGAGAGAATAAAATCTCGCAAAGATTAAACATTTAGAACTAGGAACTGCATTCTATGAAATATAAATGCTCTCCCCGGAAACTGCACTACCCAAAGATCAGAGACGGGACAACAAAATCACAAGCCATGTATGTCCCATTTCCTTTCACAGCAACATCGTTGCAACAATGGTGTCATAGGACCAATTGAGAAGTGGAGAGAGATGATCTAATACTGAACAGACAAACAAAGAAACCAAACAAATAATAACTAAGCTAGCTGACAGATAAAATCAAACAAACAAACAAACCCACACACCCACGGCTCAAAAAAGTGGAGTAAAGTGGAGGCAGCAGCTGTTACTTGACTGTCTGTGTAATAACTCGTTTAACTCCCCTGGAGACACAAACTCCATCAAGGGGGGATAATCTCTTTCCCGTTCTGATTTTCAGATACCAGTAAAGATCATCCTGTAAAATCCTTCTCAGAGAAGAAAACGACAACAAAATCTTCAAAGTAATGAGTTTAACAAACAAACAACAACAACAAGAACAACAACAGCAAAAACAACAAGAAGAACATCCATCTTCATCATCATCAAACGATTTTCAAAGACCACCGGAACGGACAAGCGAACTTCACTTCTCTGCAGGGCTGGTTAAAAAGTTACAACCAAGGAAAAAACTCACTTAAAAGGAAAATACAATCCCTGTGGAGGTCAGCAAAGAAAAGGGTGTCTGGCAAGTATCGACGAGTTCAGACGTCCACTTATCTTCCTTTTTCCTTCCGGTCAAGCTTCTTGTTGGCCAACACCAGAACATCCCCACACTTTTCTTCTCTTGACCCCTGGTTTAATATCAACCATTCTCTCTTCTCTTCTTCAAGCCCTCTTTCGTTCTCCCTGTCTACCCCAAACCTTTGATCTTCTGTAATCTCACTTGTTTTCACACGATGCCAGGCCACTCCACAGAGTCAGACATCTAGCCGTGCCAAAGAAATAGTAATGACAGAAAACGTAAATCTGACATTGGCAAATCAGAGGTGCGCCAAAGCGAGGGAGAAAAATCACTTCATGGATTTTTTTTAAAAACAGAATTTCGGGCCTTCGTCCTAAGATTGAAAGATGACCAGATGATAGTTGATGAAAAGAGTGTAATGAGTGTGATTGTTTGTGTATGTGTGTGTGTGTGAGAGAGAGAGAGAGAATTAGAGGGGGCGGGCGGAGAGAGAGAGAGAGGGAGAGAGAGAGAGAGAGAGAGAGAGGATTAGAGGTGGGCGAATAAAGCACTTATAATGAGTTAATGACCAGGGTATGGTGCTAGACGACTACGGCCAAGAAATCAACTCGAAGAATCCTACAAAGTGACTGGCACAAACGGTTGGTCATTATACAATCACTATTATAACTTAAGCTGCATTCGCAAGGGCTCGCTGAATCTGCCAGTGATTTCTCTGAGAACAATCTCTACCCATTATGTATAATTATACCATAATTCAGTCATGAATAAATTTTAATATGGACATGTAATTTAAATCATACCGCATTGCACAAAACACGACTGCAGTAAATATGAAGTATAACAGGACAAAAAATGATAAACTCGCGCTTAAGATTCTCTGGGAATGCCTGCTGGTAATTTCGGCCTAAGGGTTGAGACTGCTTTTCCTTTGACGTTAGTATGAAAGGACGGGCATTTCAAGGTGCATGCATACAATTGCGACATCCCATGATTACTGTCTTTAATGTTTTCGGCGTTTTTCAGCCGTCGCAAAAACACATGAAGCTGTCGGCTGCCCCACTGAGAAGTGTTCCGGTAGGCTGCTTGTGTCTGGCAGTTAAATTAGAAACTAATTGGCTATGGTGCACATTGACACAATGTGAAACTATTTCAGCCTATTCACCTGGCTCGACAGTCACTGAGCAGGTGAAGAAGTGGCACAGAGGCCATAAAACCAATTGTTTAGTTCCCAGCCACACATGACCTGTAGGGGCGGAATGCAATGCTGTCCTCATAAACCTGCAGTCTGCAGCTTGCTATCTTTTCTTCCCTGATGTATGTCACTAGAGCGTTCAACTTTCCACCTTCTCGTCCGCAGAGAGAAACTCACAACCGTATAAAACTGTTACCAGGAGCATGATTAACTGGGGAACGAATCGATGCAAATAAACAGCTGAGGAAGACTTGCATTTTGAAAGATAAACAGCTGCAACTTTACGATCTTTGCCGGCTCGAAAAGAACATTTCCCTCCACGCTTTTCCAGCTCTTCAGAAGCCAAGCCACAGTTTGAAAGCTTGGCGCTCTAATAAACATAGACATAAACCTGAAAACTGTAGCCTTTTTTTACGGGGGAAAATTGATTCTCTGTTGCTCAGATCCTGATTTCTCCAGTCCCAAAAGAGGTGGACGGCCTATTAGAAAAAGAAATCCACCCACATGAAAATAGCGATCCCAATGGCGCTCTTACAATTCAATTAGTGTCGTCCAGTACTGGGGGTTTATAAACGGCAGCTCGGCATAAAAGTGAAGGATAAAAACGTCGATAAATGCCTGGATTATACATTGTGATGTGTCTCAGGGCTGTGCAACAACAATCAAGTAAGATAATGTCGAAAGCTCTCATGGCTGTGGGGCAGAAAAACAAAAATTATGGGCGTTGAATGTTTCCAAAGCTAGACACGCCAAGGCATACATAGTATGATGAACTTTTAGAATTATCGCCGCGGCTCAAAAATCGTCTGGCAGATAAATGCCAAGTGAATTATGGGATAACATTTTATTTAGATCAATTCTTTGATCTTTTATGCACCATCTATGTGAAACAAAGGCTGATCTTCTACATATTATTCAGTTCAATGGGCTTAAAGTTCAGGAGCCCTTCAGACTTTCCTCTCAATTGTGTGCCTCTCGGCTCAAGTGTCACAATTTACAGTGTTCCGTTAAAAGAAAAAAACAAAAACAAAATGAGGAATAAACAACACTATTGCTCTTCCTTAAGAATAAACGACATTGCTAGTCTCAGATGGGCATGAGATAATGTCTCAGAATCATATAGCTACCTCGTCAGAGAGTCCTCTATCTCTTTTTTTTTTTTCACATCAATCGTTTCTTGTGTGTATGTGTGTGAAACCTTCGGTTAGATTGCCCGGCATCTATCTCTGCGCTGGTAACTTCATCACGCTAGTGATTTAATACTTCCCCATCATCCTTGCCAGCTATCTCTTCTTCCTTTCTCCCTCCCCCCCTCCCCCTCCCCGCCCCGAGCACAAACTTTTCCGGCCCAGAAAACGAGGAGAATTCCTGAGTTGATGGAATAAATTTTGGTCGGCCTGCAGGAGGAGCCACTGACTCACAAGAGTAACGAGGGCCCAGTACTCACCCTTCTCTTAGATCTGCCAGAAGAGAAATGCAAAGGTCTGTATAGCCGGGCCACAAGGCATAGAGCTCTTCTCTTCCCTCTTCATCCCTTCGTTCCTCCCCCCCCCCTCCCCGAAAAAAAAAAAAACTCGTTCCGCCGGCCACATTTTCTATCTATCTCTCCTTTTCCCTCTTCCTGGTCGATATGCTTATTATTGGGTATTGATCCTGCATCGGAGTCGTCTTGGATCTTTTCCTTGCTTTGCCCGACTACGCACAAATCACATGCCCGTTAAGCAAAAGGAAGAAGGTGATGGCGGTGATGAGCTGGCCAATACAGCGGTGGTGAAACGGGGGTGGCTGGACGAACAGCTAGCAAACCAGCCAACCGACCAGTCAGTCAGACAAAACGGGTGGAATATTTTGTGGCAAACGCTCTCCACACAAAATAAATCTACTTTTTTTCCATACCGGATCAGACATTACTTCATTCCAGCAGTTATGAACCTTGTCCTTATAATGAACTTATTTAAGACATACATTGCTTCTCTTACATGAGAAGAAATTCATGCTCAGAAGGGACCAAAATTTCTTCTTCTTTTTTTCCACATGTTTTTTCTCATTTCGGGTCAGGTGTTCTAAATACAACAAAGCCACAGGAGGGATAAAGATGAAAGCAAATGTAAGTAACAGCCAACAATGAATTATAGTCGTTTACGGAGAGTTTTCTGGCCAAGATGGGAAATAGACCATGACGAAAGCCCTCACTCTCCAGTGTTTATCTTCTAAGAGATTTACTAAAGTTGATATGGACAGTGGTGACATTTCACACTCTCGACTGTCAACATGGTCGCAAACACAATTATCCATCAGGCACACAGATATTTGAGAACAGAAGTCAAGGGCGTCCAGTTTACTGTCTAATATTTACAGAAAGAAATTTTCATTTCATATTTAAAAGTCTATGGGTATCATCACCGTTTGGATCACCATTTACGCACTCAAGACAGATAGGAGCTGCTTCCACTTCTAATCAATCAAATTTTACGATAATTTCTTTGCTATTAACGCTAGCCTGTTTATTTATGTCGTTTGTGAACCTTAGCCTCTGTTTATCAGAAGGAGCTGAGTGTACTTAAGGTGCCTGTCATGCCGCGTGTGTCGAGCATCTGCAGGTTCAAAAGGTTAAGTCCATCAGATAGCAATAGCAGCCACCACACTAGACTGGACGCCATATTTTACAACCCACAATCCATTTGGACCGGAAGTAAATGTGACGTTCGTGCGCACGCCCTGCGTAGCGGCTCTTTCACGCTTGTCATGGTCTGACACAACAGCGTAATCATGTGAATCGACCTGCTCTCCCCTTCCCTATTTCCCTTTTACCTTTCATCACCCATCACACATAGACGCTCACATTCATCAGCAGCACGGAATCGATGCTGAATCAGCAGTGCCACTGAAGTCACCGTTGCAAACAGATGACCTGGTCCTACCAGTCGACCATTCCATCGAAGCCACGCGAAGTAACAAGACTCTACCCACCTCATGGATGAGGAAAAGAACATTTTAGAGCTGCAGAACGGACAAAATAAATGGCCAACACTATAAAACTAGTGAACCCACTAGAAACGAAAGACAAAATAATCATGCCTTGATTTTACCATCTCCATAAACAGACACAACAGCATGGACTCTCTTGATGATGGATGAGTTTATAACAAAAAAATCAACACCAATGAGGTACTCGAACCAGGAACTTGTATTTAATGGCATGGAAAAAATGATTTGTCTGATACGTATGCCTTTTTTCTCCCTCTTCTTTTAAGGACAATTCAATGAGAGCCAGCCAGTGCTAGTAATTTCACGTTTCTCCTTTCAAGCTTATTTTCCAGAGGGAAATAATTGAGTGTGGGTATATGATCATGTGTCTCTGTTACTTTTTTGTCAACGCGTTTGGGTTTGTTATCTAGAGAATCCAGCAGAAAAATACTAAAAGTGTGAGTAGGTGAATAGCACTAGGCGGGATCTTGTGCCAAATTTCGAGATGAGGGTTTCCTTAGGAATTAACTGAAAGACTCACTGGGTAAAGACTACCAGACCATTTCCCCTGACGTTTATCAGCTATTATTTATTATGCATGTGGGATTTGTATGGATCTCAGGCTGTTCATTACTACACCTAGCCCGCTATCCACAGCGACAACAAAGTTTAACTGGGCTTGAATGTCGTCAGCAGAAAAGCTTGTATAAGTAGTGGTCATCTGAAAGTCGTGACAAGCATCCGTTCCTTCAGTTTCTGCGGGCAAAGCCAAGACAAGGACACCGAAGCGCTGGTGGTAACAGAGCCGGCATCGCTAAGATGCCTGCATGCCGACTGGTGCTTAGCACGTTCTATCCCCGGCCCAATCGATAATGATTGGCATGCAACCCCCCTTAGGCACATTTCCGGCCTGTCCATCCTTTCATTGTAGTCACGGGACCATTATCATTAGGTTAGCCCCGCACAGAATCGAATGGTGTTTCTGGCTTCTTAGTTATAATTTCTCGCTTCCTGCTCTCCAAAACTACTATGACGTATCATAAATCAATTCATAATAATTCCGTTTCAAAATCCTCAGTGTTTTGCCATCTTCAATGAGTAAATAGCACTTAAATAATAATAATAAAAAAATATCTTTAATCTTGTGCATTCCATGGAGCACTTTATTGTGGCATGGGTAGGATCAAACGTTTGCTGATACAGTGTTTGTTTTCGATATACCATGGCCGAGTCGTGGGTACACAAAAATATAAGGTAACACTATTGTTTACTCTGCCAACACAACGGTCGCAGTAGGAACATAGTCTTACATTATCCAGATGTGTCTTCAACACTGAAAGCATAGCATTAGAAGCAAATTTCCGCTTTGGACACGAATGTGAATTTTCTCATTTCGCTAAAACGCTCAGGCCTCAAACTTTCTGTAACCATTATTATGAGTGACCAACATACTTTTGTAAGCCCCCCTCCCTTACCCCCCCCCCCTCCCCTCCCTAACCTCGCTATTCAGTCAACCCTTGGCTCTTAATGTCTACCCAGACTTGCGAGTTAAGAGTCCCCAGCGTATCCTGGGGGGTCAGCATCCAGTGAGTGGACTTCCTTGGTCTGACAGACTTGACCACTCCATCCATCCTTTCTGTGTGCCGATACCCGACAACTCAGACAGAACAGGCGGTCCGAGAATGATTGGCTCAGTCCAAACTGCCAGTTTCTCTTCCCCACTTCCCACTGTTAAAATTCACACCCGACTTTTTTTCACCTTCAACCTCCTCCCCCTTTTTTTTCAAATTTCTCCCCCCCCCCCTTCTCTCCCCACACAAATCCTATACACTACTTACTGCCAGCATTGAGTAAGACATTGACAGAGATTAGAAGTTATAAATTACAATGACTTAAACTGGGCGCTGGTTTCGATAACGTTGTCGCTAAAGGAAGTAATTGAAAAAACAAAGGGCATCTATCACCTGCCCTGTATTTTCAAACCCATAGGAAGTAGACGGTTATATCAGAGGAGGGCCTGAAGAGCAAAAGCTTTGTGGTAATTTATATTCCCGTGATCCTGGCTTACTGGAATCACTGAAGTCACTATGAGGTGACCCAGGGAGAGAGGTCACGTTCACGCTGGTCAGGCCCTTTCTGACATTTATGGTCCACATAAACTCATCATAACCAGTAGGAAAACAGTAGCTTCCATTTTTTTTTTCCCCCTTCCACAATTTACGGCCAGTAAATCCTCGCCTAACCCTGGTTTAGTGCTGAGGATCGGTCAGGAGAACCCATTCACTTTTCTTGGCTTTGAGGTCAAAGGTGTGGGAGATTTCGCCGGGACGATGAATACTACGCTGTCACAGTTCGTGGAGAAATCCCACAGTGGTGCAAGAAAGCATCAAATTAACGAGAGCTTCAAGCAAATGGGTTCAAGTCACACCATGGCACTCAATTAATCATCCTGAAAGCTCGAGTCATCTTCTGTTATGTGTCACAGTAGTCGCTGGAACTATAGCATAAGACATACCACAGAACAGCCGTCCTTTCGTTATCAAGTCTCAAGAATAAATAAATAAATAAATAAATAGGTGCCTAACAGACTCATTGTGTACCTGTAAGACATCTGAGACTTAAATATCTGATAGTTGTGAATAAGTCTGGGAACTTCAACTTCTGATCAAGTCATTCAACTATAGACTTAAATTTAACGTGCCTTACTTTGTCTCCCTACCTGTAATTTCTATCTTGAATAGCACAGCAACAGTAAGTACAACAAATTTTCTTTACACGCTGGTGAATGCCAAAACAGCAAAACACGATATTGTGAGTTGCTATAACCTGCCAGTACAATTTTGTCCTGACTGGATTCAGAATTTTACTTGACAAGCATAGCTAGAACAATAGTGGCAAATTTCTCTTTTATATATTGTATATATAATCTACCTAGCTCTGTTTGACATAACAGCATCCATTTTGTCACAAAATTTATTCTTTCCCTGTCTGGGCGTTAAGTCAGTTTAAATATACACTAACTGCCAAGACCCCTATTGACTTTCCCCTGAATTCTTTGTTGATGGATCTGAAGGGATTTTACAGGTAAAAGTCAAGACTATCTTCATAGGGAGAACTGCAAGGTTTAATAGAGAGCTCAAGACTGAAAAAAAAAAGTCTACTGCCTTTTGAACTGCACACGTACACAACAAGAAATCGTTACAGGTTGTAGAAAAAATCGCACTGTACTAGGTTAAAGGTAGGATTAAGCAAACACAGTTGTTTACGTGATGAGTGTACATGACCAGGTGTATAAGTACCCAAACACAGGCGATTGTTAGCCGATTGAGAGCGGTCATCCGCCCCATTCTAGTGGTCAACAACTCGTGGATTAGTAACGGTAAGGAGATACTGCCTAAGCTGATGAGCAATATTTTTGGCTGATCGATCTTACATCGAAGAAGGAGAATGTAGAGCGAACGCCGTGAAGGAGCTGACTGTAATACTCCTTATTATGCTGTTCTCGCCACAGCTAATCAGATCAATTAATCAATGGCTTGGCCCAGTGCCGAAGACCCCCGGCTGGTCAAGTGCGGACTGTCCAAAACCATCAATCACACGGCCGACTCAGCAGTGAACAAATTAGTGCCAGACTGGAAGACGGAAACACTCAGCACAGTTGTGCAATAAGAGCTGAAAAAGTAAACTTTTTATTGAATGTTTACACGCATTACTTCTTTACCTCATGCTGATTAATTATACTACTCACCTCCATACCCCCCCCCCCTTCTAAAACAAAATCTGGCCTATGTCGCAACTTGCAGTTTTGCCCATACCAACAAAATCTAACTCCACAATGAAACAAAAACTAATATTCACGGGACTAAAAAAATGACAGCACTATCCTCCATAATTCAATATTGTAAAGTTAGAATGCCAGCAATGCAACCAGGCAGAAATGTACTAATAAGCATGGCAAACAAAAATCTCTTGGGACACACTCTACAAGTAACAACATTAAAGATCAGACTGGGCAATGCCCCCTTCCCCCAACCTCTTTCCTCCTCCCCCAGAGATAGAATACTTCAGTTAAGAGTAAATGGCACTGCAAAACTTGGACAGCTGACTAGTCTACTGTTCTAGTGACAGGTGAAAGCCATTGAGAGAATGGCGGGAGGTAATGTGCTGAGTTTAGCAGAGGAATAACGCGGGAAGTCTCAGCTTCTCTCTCTCTCTCTCACACAGACGCACTGTGATAAACACGATTACAGTTAATGGAGTGGATAACCTATCCTCTGATGCACGGAAAGCCACAGGAACCCACAGGTGTGGGTGGGTGGCAAACCTCGGGGTTTCTTACTTGTAGAGATGACAGCATCTGCGCTTAGATTAACATCAGTACTGGCTGGTCTTAAACGTCTACATTTAAATCCCTTCAGTCTTGCCTATTCGTTTAGCATTACATCAGCACCATCCCTGCAACTTTAGGTGATGACAGAAGTTCCAAGCCGCTAAAACTGCGGTCGGTTGTCAGTCAGCGTGATGACCCCATTGAGAGGAGATGAGGTTGAGCAAGGAATCCGAGCAATGAAACGGACAGAAAATCCGTACATTTTCTAGAACAACTTAAACTGTCAAAAATTACACTCAAGTCAACACTCGCAATGTTACAATGGTCTGAGATCTGAAGCATAATTTTTAATCTCTTACTGTCCTCCCACTACTTCTCTCAATTTCTTTTTCGTTTTCTTCTGTCTTCATTGGATGGCAAATATATATATATTATAGGCAAGACTGATAATATATATTATGATATATATATATATTCTAGAACCTCAAAGGCACAAACAACGATATCTTCCTTACTCCTTCCAGCCACCACAAATTGTCTCCCTATATAATTATAAGCCTTCTCCTCGTCTCTCAAATCTGACTCTATATCTATAGTTTTACCGTTTGAGGTGCGGTACATAAAGAGGACACGCGATAGGATTTTCCATACTATATACTTCGATGTTTACAATTGTTTTCCAAGTACTAGATCTGGTCGATCTCAGTTGACAGAAGCACTGATGGAAATTGTTCTGTTCTGTACATCAGCAACCTATCTGTGGGAGACGACAGCCTCAGTTAACATCGCCGCAATCGATACTTTTCACTGAGCGCTTGTTTAAACTGATCGCCAGCCCTGCTGTGCATACACACGAGAATCAATGTAAGTAGCCATTTGTCCTGCCGACGCCTCCTCAGTCTTTCAGTGCACCAACAGTCTAGATTTTCCCTGAATTCAGTAGTCTAGTCTCCGCAATCATCAATTTCCCCCCCCCCCCTCACACACTTAAGGGTTTCAGACGAGTCTTTGACAGCGATGGTATTTCAAGCTTTGGCCTATTGCTCCATAGCAGCCTTCTTCACTCTATGTCCCTTCATATTGTATGTATTTCGTTCAAACCCTCCTTCACCTCCATCGTGTCCGCGGGGTCTAAACATTTACATCTGAAAAGGAGCAGCAATTCTTCAGCACAGATAAACGTGCTTGTAATCCCATTTCTTGATCAACTTAATGCCAGTAATTCTGATAAATCGTGAGAGACAGCTTGAAAATCCGCGGGGCGAGTGCCCGGCTTTTCCCAAGCTGGAGCGAGTCGATGTCTTTTCAGCGACTACGCACTTTAACAATCATGGTATCGTGAAATCAGGAAATTTCAGAATAAATGACTGACTGAATTCTCTACAGACTTCAGGTAACGTGACACACTATAACTGCACAACCTGGCGTGTAAATGATGTAGTCGGGGAATCAACTCTAAGTCTTTGACTGAGGCTCTCGAAAGTGTCTAACTTTTTTTTTTTCCACGAACAACTGAGATTTGATGAGTGGGAAAAACTGGATCAGAAAGAGAATATCATCACGACCTGCCACTCTTTCTCATCAGCAATGTAGGACTTTAATTTCAACAGTGCCGGCTTTCTGAATTATGTTGTAACAATATTTTACGCCGAGTAAAATCTGGCCTGTTTAACAGCTGTTTCTGGTCTAAGTATGCGAACGTAATATGGTCGCAAACAATGATTCACGTTGAGAGAGTTGCCATAGTAATAGTCAGCAAAAGCAACTGCAACCCACGACTCTCCATAAAGGTCCTTTCCAGAATCACAACTGCTAAGGTAGCTGCTAGCTCTAGGGTATTAATTTTCTACAATCCGCTCATGTTTTATTGTCACTGCAGTATTCTGTAAGTTTAGAGATCGTATATTTGCCCTTTCCTTATATAAAATATGAAGAGGGTGCTTCAGATTCCAATTTCGATGCACAGCTGATATGATGGCTATGAAAATTTTTATCAATACCTCAGATGCACTGACGAAGCTGTTCAGATTATGTTTGTATTGGCTTACATCTGGACATTAGTAATATGTACATGCATCAACGAGTTGTCTGTCTCTCTTAGTGCCTTTGTCTTGCTTACATTAAGAGAGATACGTCGCCTTTTCAGAGGCGTGCCTGGCCAATATCCACAGTGCCACGCCCTCCATCAATGGCTCAATTTGCCGAGGCAGCAAGTTCGGGTGGCAGCTCCTGTTTTACCCTACCCATTTCATCATCGATCTGGACGCTGTGTCAAACTGAGATTGATCCGAGGAACGTCCGTCCTCTCTCTCCTCTTGTCTCCCCCTCCCTTCTCTCCTTCTTATCGTCCAGGGGGTCCACCCTCGCTGGACAGAGGATCGATGATTAGCCAGGTCGGACCTGGAGCAGCCACCACACAGAGCAAACACCAAGGCACTGTAGAGGGATAGGTCTCTGGCAGTTGACATGAGCCCTGCACACTGGAGATGTCGATGCTGCTCCCACTGGGCGCCCAGAGTTCCGACAAGGTTGTTATTTATGGCTAAGACAAAAAA
This sequence comes from Peronia verruculata, assembly GCA_038406235.1. Classification (NCBI taxonomy): domain Eukaryota; kingdom Metazoa; phylum Mollusca; class Gastropoda; order Systellommatophora; family Onchidiidae; genus Peronia; species Peronia verruculata. The sequence goes on from JBCAUA010023402.1 coordinate 14,965, forward strand.
GACTAAAATACAGCAGGTGGACAATAAGACTCGGTCCCAAAACAAGTTCAAACTGAATCTGGTTTATATTTATTTATCTCGAAAAATAAAATATAGAATGATATCAGTAGTTCTTCCAAACATGAGCGTTTGTCTATTTGATTGGTCAGTTTTGTTTCTAAGGGAAGAGGTGTGGACGTCGAGGGAGAAGGAATGTAAGAGAAAAGCAACAAAGGCATGAAAAAAAGAAAATGAATCGTGGGCTGAGAAAATGAGGAGAGTGTAATGTGGTGATTTCAAACAACATAGAGGGATCTTTATGTTATGGCCTATAAAACGACAGGTCAGCAACTATTATCAGTGCTATCAAGATGTGCATACCGAGATGGTTCACGAGACCCGCACTATCCGGGAGGCATTTGTCGCGTCAGGGAATATGGACACGTCACTGGACTATACATTGGCTTCATAAAGAGAAAACTAGGATAGGCCCTACTGCTGAGAGGCGGGTATACCGACAATGATTTGGCCATGTACTTTCCAAACTGAACGGAAATAAAATAAAATAAAAGCACAGCTTTCTTTCTACGGGCAATGCTCCTGAAGTCAGAAATAGTCACCAGATGTAAAGCGACGTTATCATTAATTGTTCTGTTACGTTACGTTCTATATACGTATTTCAACCTCCTGATGGAGGTTATCTCGACGGTTCTTTGTTTAAAAACAAAAACAAAAACAAAAAAAAAAATCCTGTTTAGATTAATAATACAAATCCTGTCTTAAAAGAGGTTGGGGGGGGGGGGAAGAAAAAAAAAAAAAGCAAAAACAAACTTATAACAATAATGAATCCTATAATTGTTCTGTGGAACACATCTTTGCATTATCTTATATGTGATACATTTACAACCAATTTGAATGTTAATAATGGTGTCCAAAGTTTAGTCACTAGATCACTAGATCTTGGAGACAAGCATACCGGATACTGGCAATTTAAAGCAACCAGCGTGCCATGGAACGACAACTTCACTCAGATAAATGTCAAAATTTAAGGCCGAAAGGAAATTATCGGAATTAACCAGTACATGTATTGGAAACCATTTTAAGCTCCATATTGGGCAAGTCGAAAGCTGGGCATGGACTACTCGAACGTCAAAATTAATAGAGTCGTCTATATGGCTGAAGACCTGATAGAGATGAAAGATCAGATACTAAGTGACTAGAATATCACCGCATGGGTTCTAAGCAAGTGTCACGCTGACAGGTCCATTTCACCATCTGTTCACTGACCACAATAAATCCCAGTCTCTCACATGCCCTCAGGAAATGATACTTTTCTTGTTCTCTACACGCCGAGGCTACCGAAGAAAATCCCCTGCGGCTACTAGTGACCAGGTCATCATATGACGACCATCTTTGGACTTCAAAGGGCCATAACTCATTCTCGCACTAGTCTCCCCCTCCTCGCCTAAATATACTTTCCAATAATTCCTCTACAACAGTGTGTGATCTGCGTACAAAGGAAATGTTCACCAAACATCTCTGCTCAACATCATTTCCCACAACCAGTGTCTGAGTTGGAATGAAGTCTATGAAATTATTTAACCCTCTTGAGCCTGTATTTGTATCATCAAATATATGATACACGATAAGCTATTTTCAGGAGTCTGAAAAGGAAAAAAAAAAAAAAAAAGATTTTATCTGATAACATGACCCCAAATTATTGATAACGAACAACGTGCAAACTTTACAGTTGATTTCACAGCAGCTTGTTGCATTCATTTACGTTCTCATGCAATCAAATTGTTTTAAAGCGATAACATTTTTGTTTCTAACACGGTTAAGCGATTCAATCATCTGGTCGAATTTGTTGGAATATTTGCCAACGCAGTCTCACCCAGCCAGTCAATCTGCCGTTGAACGATTTTATTCCTTTACCGTACAATAGCTTTCCAAATTCACTGACTACAGCAAATAATGAAGTGAAGGGGAACGTTGGATGCCCCAGTCTATATGTGCCCCGATCAGCTGTCTGTAAACGTGAGCCCCTCTGGTCACAAAATAAGAGATAGACTTTCAAGGCCCGTTCTGGTTGGCTAGACTGACAAGATAATGTACGTTACATCCTATTTTTATCTATACCTGAGGCAAAAAAAGGAAGACTTTTGTGTGTGTGTGGGGGGGGGGGGGTGTTTGTGTGTATGTGTGTGTCCCTGGGACGGGATGGATGAGAAAGTTGCCACGTATGCAAAAATCTATCTTTTCTGTAACGTCGGTTGGTGGAGAGCGGGTGATGATGGTGGTGGTGGGGATGACCTGTGGTAGTAGAAATATGGTCTCACTATGTCTCGTCAAACACTGACCGACAACCACGTCCAAATAAGAGACTCAATAAGTCGACAAGGATAGGCAGTCACACAGACAAGCACAGACAGACAATTTCCAAGAGGTTCAGAGCGAAAAGGACCCACATATTCTTTCTGAAAAACGAAGGGCAAAGAAAAACAACAAACCACAAGTAAACGCCAACGCCAGAAACTGCGGTGAGAGAATGGAATCGTGTGGGGGGAAACCAGCGGACGAGTGGGAAGCTTTTACCAAAATTTGCCCCAGAATCTGCACGCTTCGTAAACATTACACCAGGTTTGTTCGGGCCTGCTGGGCGTCCAAAGCACATACAGACGTTCCCACGTAGAGCCCCAAGACAATCTCTCTATTGCCTCTTGTATACAGGGTAAGAAAGAAGAAAAAGTTATAGAAAAATCCGTGATTTATAACAAAATACAATTTAAAAAAAAAAAAAAAAGTCCCATACCAGAACCCCATTTGGCCACAACTGCACGCCACCAGCTTTTCTATAGTAATGAGTTTTAGGAAGAAGCTGTCGGAAACAGAGTAAAATACGCGTCCACACACACGCACAGACACACTCACAATTCACAGACCTAATTACAAAATGTAACAGTTTGCACACGCAAGTAACAGGTCGAGATGCTGACTATCCGACAGAGCCGTTCCGGAGGGAAAAGTGGTGATGCCAACTGGTGCCTTTTTCCATTTACACGATAAACAATGAGAAGAACTGTGTTAGGAAAGATCACTGGTCAGAATCAGTGGGTGATGGTGTCCAAGTGTACGAGCAGCGTAAACAGATAAGAATAATAATAACAATAATAATGTCAAGGAGTGTACCTGTGACAAATCCATCATCAAAACATAATGAGCTGCTGTTGTACATTATGCCTTAGACAGCTTTAAATCATTTGATCGGATTAGCGCATTACACCTCCCTGGTTCGGTTTATTGCGCGGGAGAAGGGAACAAACATATAATATGCCTCTATATCGTCTTTATTCCCGGTCTGTGTTTTGAGTACTTAACCTTCTCTGGCTAAAAGCCCATGAGGTCTTGTTTATCTTCTTCAATAAATTTCAATGCTTTCCTACCAAGACCGCATCAAGATTCTACAGCTGTTTGCCAAGAAAATGTTGCCCTGCTTCGTTGTTTTATCCCGATTACCATTGTACCATAGTATATATGAACTTAATATAAGATTTACAAAACGGCAGGATTTTGTAACTGATTTATTGCACAGTATCATGACGGGCTTTCTGAAATTTTCTTACAGTGCAAAAGAAAAGTCGTGAACTCAAACGTGATTTTTGTACAACATTCAGTAGATCAGCAAATCTTTTCCGACCAATGTCGATATTTCCGAAGTAAATCTGTTCTCCCCGACACTTTCATCTTGCTATTTCCATCGGCAATTTTAGTGTTGTGAAAGAAAATTATCCAATACTGTTTGTGAAATGGGTTCAGGTATCCTATTGCCAACAAATCAGAGTGGAACTAATATGAAACGCTTCGCATCACAAAGCTTAGCACTAACACGCTTACTTTCAATCATTATTTCGTTACTTCCTCCGTTGTCTACAAGTCGGCTACAATAATCAGCCAAGTCGACGACCCACAAGTAAGCCTACCCAGCGAATGAACGGACAGTGAACTTACAGACTGTCGAGTTACATAGCACTACCAAATCTAATTTGCTGAGTTACCAGACAGGCAGCTGTAGTCGAACTGTGGAGTTTCATAATCTATCCTGGTACGACTAACCGTCTAACAGTCTTTTATCTTTCCACTGATAGCATCATCCATCCCTCTCTCTCTCTGTCTTTCTCCCCCCTCACCCCACGTCTCTCTCTCTCCCTCGCTCTTATTATTATTATTATTATTTTATCTCTGAAAGTATTGGCCACGAAATCTGAGCTAAAAAAGCAATTTTTGCCGAGCAAATGTAAATCTACAAAAAAGCTTTTGCTATTCATGTTACTCTAGTCACTAGAATAGTCAAATTTTGTACACTATTGAGACTGATTTATTCATTCAGCTTGTGAGTAAATCCAAACAACACTGAACGCGGATCTGATTCCGGAGCCTACATTCTTCTACCTATCTTACATCACTAGATAACCCCACAAGAATCCTCGGCTTCATGTGTACACGTAGACACACAATTAGTTTCTTTCAAGGTAAATGATCGACTTTTTATTTCCGCGCGATGGGCAAGGTTGGTTCTCTGCTGAATCGCTTTTCCAGGCCATGATAGTTTTAACTGGATCTACCTGTACTCTCTTTCACGCCATTTTAGCGCTGCTAAGATAGGATCTGTGGCCGATACGGAGATTCAAATGTCCATATCTTTCATATACTGCTAGCAAGCCAGGGGTTTTACGACTTACCGTCTGGCTTACAAGCACGTCATCTGGCATATGGAATCAGAGTTATTCTGTCAGGTGGGGGTTTATGTTATTCCAACAGTAACATTTTTGCCGGTGACTCGCGCAGTATGACATAGGATCTGACGTGACAGCATTGTCAGCCTGCTGAGATATTTGGCCACCAGCCTTCATGAGCAGGGCACAGGCCAACATGACTTTCCCATCCATCAAATGCCCTGCCACTGCTCGTTCAACAAACTGTCCCCGGCTTTTTCTTCAACGGGCCTGCGTTCATCTTCTATTTCCAGACACAGCACTTTGTATGATTGACCTGTCTACTAATCTGTTTGAAAGCTTGCGATTCGGATAACGAGCCCACCCACTTTCATCATAACAACTTCTCTTCCGGCAGCGAGCAGTATTTTCTTTCAACAACCTCAGTTGCCAGGCTGTTCAGTTTACCAACAGATGTGACAATATTGTGCAAGCGTGAGGTATATCCGGCACCTCACTCCGAGGTGCCAACGAAATGCTGAAAGTCACTAGCAGACTCTGAACGTTACAAAATATTAGACAAGCCATTTCGCTATGACGAATGTCAACGTAAATCTCACAAGAGCGGACCACTTCTGGCAGATCTTCGGCCTTTGCTGCAGGCACATAGCTAGCATTCATCACTGGATAACTGAGCGGTAACCAGGTCATAGAAGGTCTCCAGAACTCACAATATTCTGTATCGTCATTTCAAGGCAATCCAATCATATCTGACAATAATGATCTCTTTGCTCGCTCCAGGATCCGGAGATCCGCAGAAAGGGATGTATGAATTCCTCTGTGCGAGTTTTCCTCAAGGAGAGATAAACAGAATATACGGAGACTGAATAATCTCCCTTACTGCAAAATGTGTGTACAAGTAGATGATGTTGAATGTGATCAACGGTCTCCACTATTTCCTTCTAAACATTCTACCTCAAAAGTATATAGTGTAGAATTTCTGGAGTAAAGCAGGTACGGATCCCAGAAAGTGCCAACGCACTCTGAGAATAGTTTGTCAGTCACTATAAGATTGGACTAAGGAAATGTCAGACAAAATTCTTGCTTCATTTCACACATCAGCTTCGCCTGAGGTCCGGCCTAAAAACCTTAACTCTTCACCCAACAGGATGGGAATAAAAAGGAAAGAAACCGCAAGAGGTGGTCCAGCGAGTATTTGCTCAGGCACATTCTTGTGGTCAGTGGCGTGGAAATGAATAGCACCAAATGTCAGACGTCAGCAGTTGCAATGTGCATCAGACTCGACATAAACAAGGACTTTCCGATTATCGTCGGCAAGGGAGGTAACCGACTGATTAATCTGATCTTGATGCTCTCCATCTCAAATGAAAAACAGACTTCAAGAACAGTTTAAAAAAAAAAAAATCATATTGGAGGCCAAGCTTCCCTTCGGTTTTTTTTTTTTTCCTCGCTGTCCTCCATCCACCTCTGCCACGCCTGGGTAGTGTCGGAGATTTGGAATGACCGATGAAACACATGACGTGTCGATGATGTGCATTGTCCAGATTGCTGTGTACGATGAGCCCTTTGAAATCTTCTCAGCCTTCAGTCCTTGTCATGTCTAACAATTCCAAGGACATAAGTACATACGAAACATATTAATATCAAGTTTCATTTTCATTTCCTTACAACCAGCACTAGAAATTTAGATAGTTACTAAAAATGTTACACGAGTTCTATCGATCATCCCTTAAAACCTGAAATGGGGCCTCCTATTCTGAGTGTGTGTCAACATCAGTTTTCTTTACGTCAGAGAACAAGCTACAGGATCATATTAATTCGTATATCCCTGCATGGCATGACGTTCATGTCGAAGCATTCAAGCTTTTCAGTATGGGTCTCTTGCAATGTCTCTCTCCTTCTTTCTCTCTGTTTCCCTGCATCTTTGATGACAAAAAAGCAGGTGACACATATGTTACTTTCAAGTGCGCACATTTTCGAGCACTGGCCACTTTTTCGTCCGTACCTCCAATTCCCTTTCTTCTTAATGCAACCCTGCGATAACCGATGAAGGAAGAAAAAAGCAGTCTCAAAGCAAATGACATCCTTCTTTCTTCATTTTCTCTCGCTTTTGTTTTTTGTGACCTCCTTCCCCCCCCCCCCCCCCGCCCCCCATGCAACCTTGCCTTCAAGGCAACAAATAATTATGTGGGCCTCTGGATTCTGACACAACAGTAGAACTGTTTCATTTTGACCAAACGCCATTAAATGCCCCTTATTCTTTTTTTCTTCTTCTTCTTTTTTTTTTCCTCAGACTTTATGCATCACATGCTTGACTTTTTTTCCAAGTATCGCGAGCTTGACTTTTTCTTAGTATCGCAAGCTTGACTTTTTTCTAATGTAACTGACTGAGATATATGTATATCTTGCTGCAGATTTCTCCACCTTTTTCCCACATACGCTATGCAACAATGATGAAGAAGATATGGTTATTCTTCACAGGGAACCAGACTCCGTTGTTTGTGTAAACCGTAACATCACATAATCGTTTGCAAATGTTGGACAGATCCCAATCTATTGCAGCCAGAAAACAAGAGATTGTATCTGCTTTGCACGAGGTTGATCATATGGCGACACTTACAGCGCCTGCACAGCTTATATTGCCAGTATGGCCAACAAAGCCTCCGGGAATGACCTGAGATGGGCTACAAACGCACCCATAAAATACGCGTCGACCCAATTTAAAGACCTAAATAACTCTACAATGCGTTACATATGCTAGGATATTAACCTTTATCCCCCAACCCCTTCTCTCTTTCTCTCCCCCTCTCACTCTTTATCTTTTTTCTTTTCATCGAGCACGTACAATCATGTTTCTTGATAGGGACCATCAGCCGTCAATGAAACCTGAGCATTTGAAATTCTCATTTGTAGTGCAACATTCCAAGAGGAATAATATCACGGACAACATGAATGTGAACGATTAAAGAAAAAAAAAACAGGCGAGAGAGAGAGAGAGAGAGAGAGAGAGAGAGAGAGAGAGAGAGAGAGAGAGAGAGAGAGAGAGAGAGAGAGAGAGAGACCGTGCTAGTTATCAACACTATGTCTCCATCAGTTTGTCTGAAATTTAAAGCCAGCCAACGGTGGGCTGTCTCCAATGGAGTGCCATCCTTGACATTCCAGGAAAGACATCTCTTCTCTCTCTCTTTGATCCTGTCTTCTGTCCCGCTTTCTTTCCTCTCTTCTTCTTGACGTGTAAACGTATCTTACCGTGACTGACACAGTATAGCCGCAATCGTGCTGATGTGTTGTTAGTCCCCAACACAAACAAACATGATTCCTGTGAGTCAGCGATGAGATCCATATAGCTGTAGGTACATCAGATTTCCCTCAAGTTCCTAGCTGACCAACATTCCTTTACGGTAATGAACAACAAAATAGGGAACAGGGGCAGAAGACTGGAAGAGATGACTGAATGCAGAAATCCGCTGTTTTGCAGGAAGAAAGCGGGAGTTTTATTTCCATTCCTATGAAGAGAAAATCAGAGACCTAGTTACAGACAAGACCAGAGTCCCGTATTGCGTATAAACAAAGCTGATCTGGCAGCTCCATGACCAGGCAAATTGGGGTCGAGCCCAACTTGGCCAGGGTTGTGATCTGTTGAAGGAGGAACCACTTGGCGTGGTGACGTGTGGCTATCCGCGTGAGTGCAGTTCTAGGTATACATGTTTGAATATGAGTGTTTCTGACTCGACCCTTTTGGCGAGAACTGGGACAGCATGTAGGAACTACAAATGCATCAGAATCTCTACTAGTATACACGGATAAAATTAATAGCTGAAAGAATGGGTGGAAAATGGGGTCAGCAGTTGCTTCTCATCGAAACTGTTAAAATGGCATGTTGTATCCAGTCCATATTGAAACAAAATTACGAGTCAGCAAAATTAAACAGGCTCCATTGACAAAATAACAAGGAAAATGAAGAAAACATTTCATAAACAATAGATTGATAACTGAAAGAAAGGTGCAGACAGAAAACAGGTGCCATAGTGACAGAAGATATATTTCCATAGATCTGGCGTAATACCTTCTAGCTTTCCGTACAAAATAAATGAAGTTCACGCAGTGCCGCTGTAATGAAGTACTTGGCAGACTTCACTTCCGGGTTGTTGTCCAATATCCATTTCCCCTAGACCCAACCACCCGTCTGCTGCAAACTCACACCCAAAAGCCACTTGTCAAACTGGGGATCCGCCAATCCTGATTTCTAAATTACTTATTTCCCCGGGGATCTTTCTTTTTAACAATATTCTCTGACCAGTCAGCCAAATGCACAGACTTACGATGCCCTACGATGTCGTTTGCGGACTTACCATGGCTCAAACAAGACCTCAATACTAGTAGTGTGGGCTCACTCAAAACCTGTCTGGTTCGCCCACTTCAAATAACAATCAAGTTCATACGTGCATCTCTTCCTAAGAACAAGAATCTGGCTGTTAGAATTTACTGTGAAACACTGTCGTTGCTCGCGAAAAGTGAAGCAATACAAGTTACTGAACTGCCGACTGGACAGAACAAAACGTAAGATAGCTCTCTCAGAAATCAGATTGATTTCTTGAGGTGCAGCTGACCATCATTTACATAACACTACAGCACACACACACACACACACACACACACACACACAAAAATCTCTCTGCCTCTCTGTCTTTCTCTCTGTCTCTCTCTCCCACCTGGACTGACATGCTGATGTATAATCCGAGACGTAATCCACAGATGCAAAATTAACGGATGATGTGTCAACTGCCCGGAAAAGAAATATATAAATATATGTTTATCGAGTCCGACTTCATTGTGTACACAGACGTATAAGATTCCATTAAATCTAGATGTAGACGACTTATACAGTAATGCGTCCATAAAATATTATAAAGTGCTGTGATGTGTAACCCATTATGTGATATTACACATAAAGACTGCATACAGCTGGGCGACGCAGCTGTACGACCACATAATACAATGGTGCTGATCATGAGCACAAGCTGTGACTAAGTAACAGCAATATTGTAGATATTCTTGCGTAAGCAGAACTATAAAGAGCTAGAAAAGGCGGGAATGGAGGAGTATGGAAAGAGAGAGTTAGAAAGAGAGAAAGAATGGTGCTTGTGTGAGGCATTTCATATAAGATTTTTTTTTTTTTCCGGATAATACAGAAAGCTTGAAGCATCAAGCCCTGTCATATTGGAAACAGTTTACTTTGGTACAAAAGAGTTCTGTTAGTCGGTACTGAGTACGTTTCAGTCCACAAGAACAACAATCACACACTATCCACTGTGTTTGGGCATTCGAGTTCAACGAAATCCGAAGCCACTAAAGTTGCCTATTTGTCGATACCAATAGAAGCACTTTTTTTTTTTTTTTACTTCTTCTTTCTATCTGTCTCTGTCTCCAATCTCGTTTTTCCAGGCCCCTCTCTTTTTGTTTTCCACTATTTTCGGCAATGCTACTAAAAATAATTCTCCGCCCCCTCTTTCATAAGAAAATGACTGATTCAGTCAATCATCGCATTGCACAGACAGGGTGGAAAATGGAAACGGGACAAATGAAACCTTCTAAACATTTTCCAATCATTCGGGCAGCGCCAGAACCTCTAGCCCTACAACAAGCACAGATTCGGCTTCATTTAAAAGATATGTAAAATAAATAAAACAGATTTCATGTCAGCACCGTCTTGACGGTGCGATTGATTTGATGTCAACCAATGCCCAAACACAAGTTGGGTCAGCACTGGAGCCAGAGGCTGGAAAAAGAAAATGAAAATATCATCTAATATGAGGAAATAGCCAGGCAAAAAATAGGCCCAACCCTCTAGGGCTTAGAAGCAAATCTAATGTTGCAGCGACAGCGGGCTGTCTTGGGCAAAGTGGCGCAAGGACAATCGATCTATCGTAAGCTGTATCTCACCACATCTTTCATGAACGGGGACAAGAAACTTTATTAGACAAAAACTGTCACGTCCAGTGAAGGCTTTCAATCATACGTTCATTTTTACTTACATCCTCACTGTTCCACGTTATTGCTTCGTCCTGCTTCATTCTCTTTCGCTTGCTTGAAGCAGTAGCACAATCTCTCTCTCCCTCTCCTCTTTCTTTCTTCTTTTCTTTCATTCTCGCTCGTCTCGAGTACACATTATCTCTTACCCTCTCCTACTCTCGGAGTTCGGTAATTCCCTCTGTAGTTCTGTCTGTGCCATTCTCCATACTACTTTGCCTCTGTGCTCAATCTGCTTACATGTTCACATGTCATTCGACCCTGCACAATCTGGTGCTGTAATGTATAAATCACTACCACTGACAGCTTTGATTGACAGGCGTCTGCTCGCTATAGCTCCTTGCACCTGCTGGATGATCCAATCACGTCTGGACACAAATTCTTCCCCCTGGCCAATACTCTTTTCTTTTATCTCGTAAAGATCGGGGGGACACTCGTACTATGAGTCCCAAAAACCACCCACAGCAGGGAGGATAATTAGGCCTTGTGGTTTGTATTGCCTTGTTCTACGTATGTCTGGAAAGTGGTGGGGTTGTGGAGATATTGTTTACTGCACACGTGAAAAGCCTTTCCTATGAACATTTCACCCCGCAATGACATCAGCTTAATTATCAAATCCACATCTGACAAGCTGCCAGATATGTGCTCACACGTTCCACATGCTATCAACGGACCTGAAAACTCCCATGTCCCTGGTGAGCCGTGAAATGTTCTGGCTCATGCCATTAATTGCTCAGAGACTCATCTCTTGACATCTCTGTATGCAAAACTCCTCCGACCCCGCCCCTCCAAAAATAAAAACATGTGATTCATTCCCACACCCATGTTCGCGATCAAGTTTCAGTTTGGAGCACTATAATTCTGACTATAACAAACACTGGTGGCGAAAGTGTCACTGGTGGCGAAAGTGTGGTCAGCATCAAGCCACGCCAATGTTGACAATCCAAAATGATTCACGGCTGACAGCCCTAAAGGTACAGGTCACTCAGTCCTGTCGACTTATCACGCTCGGGCGGGGCCAAGTTTTCCGTTTTCCGACCCCTTTCTGCTGTTGTAACTCTATGCAAGAAGTATGCAAAAAGTGGGGGGGGGGGGGGGGGGTCGGGGATGGAAGGGGTCGCTCTAACACTTTCCTTCCTACC
>JBCAUA010023403.1:0-12611 GCA_038406235.1 Peronia verruculata
ATAGATAGATAGATAGATAGATAGATAGATAGATAGATAGATAGATAGATAAATAGATAGATAGATAGATAAACAGACATTTGGACAGACAGACATTTGGAAAGACAAAAGACATTTAGACAAGAGAAAACAGACAATTAGACAGGCAGCCAGACAATCCTTCTGGTTCCATTTTCTCACACTCCCACACATCTGCCTTGTAACAAACTGCTCAAATGTCAAGCAACGGTTCTAAAAATAACAATGGAACGACCCCATTATCTTGACATTACTGCTATTATTATTATTTGTCTTGGAAAAGGAGCAACGTCAACAAACGGCATGCCATAGCACGCTATTCGCCCCATAGGGGCTCCCCTGATGTTATGGTTTGTCAGCCAAATGTATGGCGCGCCGTGTTTACCAGAAACCGTTTATCCAGGATTCATAGGTGTTCTTAGATAAATAATCTTTCCCTCTGTTAGCCACACACATGGCGCTGGATGGGAGGAAAGTTGTTTCCTTTCGCTCGTTAAGTGTACGTCTATAGTTGCCCGTTTTTCTCTTACCCAGTCTCTGTCTGATATTTCTCCTTTTTCTTTCTCTCTCTCTCTCTCTCTCTCTCTTTCTTTCTTTTTTTTTTTTTTGTTTTTTGTTTTTGTTTTTTCAGGTAGTTTTTATAAAACTGCCAACCCTATCTGAGTCCCTGAAAACAGAGAGTGATGAGAACGTGCAAATTAAGATGAAAGGGTAACAACAACAACAACAACAACAACAACAATAACAACAGCAGCAACAATAACAAGAAAAACAACACAAACGATTAGCAAGCTCAGGAACAACAGCAGCAAAATAACAAGAACAAAACTCAACAGCAGCATCAATAAAATACTACAACAGCACCGATAACAAGAAGAACAATACAAAGAACAACACGAACAACAACAACCTACATCAGAAACATCTCGAACAACAACACCAACAACAAGAAAACACACAATAGCAATAACCACAGCAGCAATTAACATCAACACAACAACAACAACAGAAACAACAACAACAACAATACAACAGAGACAAATAGAACAACAACAAGAAGAACGTGTCCACGAACTCCAGTACCACAAAGAATGATAATCTTAAGACGAATTAAGATATATCATCGTACGCATAGATACAACTTTTTGTTTGTAGAAGATTATGTACTACTGAAGGACAAAGACACACAGATAAGAGAACTCAGAGAGAGAGAGAGAGAGAGGGGGGGGAGAGAGAGAGGGAGAGAGAAGGAGAGGGAGGGAGAGAGAGAGGAAGAGAGAGAGAGGGAGAGAGAGGGAGAGAGAGAGGGAGAGTTAGAAAGAGAGAGAGATAGAGGGAAGAGAGAGAGAGAGAGAAAGACAGTGATACAAATGATTCGTAGTGAATCGCAAACCAAAGGGTATCAGTTACAGCTTTTTGAACGATAGACAATCCGTCCTTATTTTTCCCAGTGTTAATGAAGGGGCCCATACACGATCAAAAAAGTTATCAATTCAAAATTTTGATGGAAAATTTGACCATGTGTAGGGAGTTTTGATGTCAAAAAAAGATTTGAATCAAATTTTTGACGGATCAATTCCAGTTGATATTTTTTGACGAGTAGTATGTGGGCTCGTGTAAAAATTTTGATAAAATTTCATTTCGCATGTGAGAGCCAAGGAGATAAGATCACCATGTGCATCAACAAGGAGGCCGAGAAGAGGTTTTTGCTTGAATTGTTAGACGTGTACAAGACTTGCCAGCCTTATGGAGAAACCAATCTGGAGACTACCACAATCGGGCAAAGAAAGCTGATGCCTATCAGATTCTGCTAAAGAAATATCGAGAGCAATTCACCCTAGGGACATTAGAGGAATTGAAGAAAAAAATAAGTAATCTGAGAACAAACTTTCGAATGAACTGAAAAAGTGGATAGAAGGACCAAATCAGGAGCCGGAAGTGAAGACCTGTATGAAGCACAGGCGTGGTTTATGGGGGTGATGATGTTCCTAAGAGACCAGGCGTTCACTTGGTGGTATGGATGAACGCCTGACAGTGTCTTCTTTCCTTATCAATGGCTTGACAAGGTCGAGAAACTCATCGAATGATGGGGCATCCATTCAAAGGAAGTTACAGAAGACCTAATTCTTGGAGAAAGTTAGCGTAGATTCCCCGTTGTAAAAAAGCTAGTCCTTCGACCATTTCCACCGTTTACAAGGCGTTCCATCCGAGTCCAAGGCAATCACAAGTGCTATAGCCACTGATGCGTCCATGTCGATGATTTTGACACGACTGAATTTTGATGAAAAAACACTGACACGTGTGTGGGCAATTGTACATCAAAATTTTGGTTCAAAATTTCCCATCAAAATTTTGAATCAAAATTTTGATGACTATTTTGATCGTGTATGGCCTGCTTAAGAAGTTAAGCGCGCAATTGACTATGTAGTCCGAATCCAGAACTGTTCAAGTGGAAAAACCCGCTGCTGTGTGAATGCGGTCGAGTTAGAGGCGGGGAGAGGGACGAGGGCGTGTAAGAGAGGGTGTACTGTGGAGGAGAGGGTGACGTTAAAATATGGACCTCAGAAGACTACGTAAAAGTAAAAAAAAAAAAACATGAGAAATGACAACAATAACAACAACAGTGACAACAACAACAACAACATAAGCATACTATCATCAATACAAGAATTTAAAGAAAATGTGTGGGATAATGATGATGATAGTAAAAAGATAAAACTGATAACAATAAGAACGAGTCTATTGCTTTTGGGTGGTCCAAAAAAAAAAAAATGTTGTTTCCAGTGATATGCTAAAAGTGTATATTAGCTCTCTTGCCCAAGCCATGATCCCTACAATATTTCCGTCTTATACTAACCTGTTTGGAAATTTCAATGAGGTACAGATGAGAAAGCCGCAATAAGTACAGTAGAAAATAAGGACAACATCTGAAGGTTGATCAGTTGCTATTGATCAGTTTGCCAACCACTGATTACTGACTGACTTTGACCATAAGGACATAATTTTTTGACTCTTCAAGGCGTGAAAACATTTGCGCCTGCTAGTCCTTCAAACAAAACTAGAGCTTAAAAAGTTTCAGTCAGATATTATTTACCTATTTATTTATTCAATTTATTTATTTATTAATTTATTTGTTTAATCATTCAGGATTTGTTTATTATTAATTTATTTCTTTTATGTGTGTATGTTTTCTATGTATCATTTTTTTTTTTTTTTTACTTTAACGATGTATTCATTCATGTTCTATGTATATATTGATTCATCTTGGAACAGGCTACGAGAGAGAGAGAGAGAGTAGGCGTGAAGATATAAGAGTGGGATTGATGGGGCAGAAGAAAAGACAAAGCTATAGAAGAGACACCAAGGCTTGGAAGACAGAGGGAAAGGACAAGACACATAGATTCAGCAGAATAAATCAATGACAAGTATTCAGAGAGAAGAGGAAAGAACGAAAGAAAGAAAGAAAGAAATGAAAAAAGAAAGAAAGAAAGAAAGAAAGAAAGGAAGGAAGACAGAGACAGTGGAAGAAAGAAGAAAGAAAGAAAGAAAGAAACAAACAAACAAACAAACAAAAGCGTGAAAAAGCAGCCACACCCACAGGCACACAAACATGAACAGAAACCGTCATAGCAGCCATTTTGTTTCCCTTGTTACGACCGCAGACTTTACAACCGCGACAGCTGGGCTGACCGGAAGTCTACGGTGCACCGCTACCACCCAATAGGGCTTTGACCTTGAACTAACGACCCTCCTTTGGTTTCGTCGTTGGTCGGAACCTTAGAATGGCAGTTGGTGCCCTAAGGCTGTGGGGACGCCTGTAGTTTCCTGCACTGTGCTCCGCCCTTTCTCGTTCGACATAAGACCACAAGTCTGGCTGGAAACGTCACAAACGTTAACCCTTGTCAAACCGACCGGCTGCTGAAATCTTTCGATAAGGATCCTGCAGTTGCTAATTAGAGCCTATCACTGCATGCCATCTCTATGTAGGTCAAAGTATGATGACGTCATGGCGCCGTGTTGATGTATGCCCTGTAGAATTTGTAAGTGCATAGTTATGAGTTTCATGTGTAAAGGTGTGTTA
The DNA here is from genome assembly GCA_038406235.1 of Peronia verruculata. NCBI lineage: Eukaryota > Metazoa > Mollusca > Gastropoda > Systellommatophora > Onchidiidae > Peronia > Peronia verruculata. The sequence goes on from JBCAUA010023403.1 coordinate 4,100, forward strand.
TCAATGGTGCCATTGTATAAATTATAAGGGAGAAATTTGTCAGTAGAATTGAAATGATATAAATAATGTAGATATATTAATAGTGTACAGCAATGCCCTATTTACACTTTTTATGTTTTCATTATTGCCCTGACGAAGAGCCAAGCTGGCTCGAAAATTTGGCATATTTCATCATCACAATCAAGTTGTTTATAGATTTCTGTGTAATTTATTTTTCTTGAATTGTTTTGCTGGATGCCGGTCTGACATTTCTATTGTTTTTTATAAAATGTAGATATATTAATTATGATCATGAGAACGAACTGAAGGTTCCCTGAAGTCTGCCCAAGTAAAAATGAATTGTAAACGCGCTCAGAGCCCTTGCGATACGGCAATAAAAGTTCTTTTTTTTTTTTTTAATGCAGTCTATTATCTATTATTGCTAAAATCTATTGTGTGCAGCCAATGTGACTTTTATTATTATTATTAATATTATTATTATTATTATTATTATTATTATTATGCTGTTGAAAATAATGTAGCTTTCGAAAATAACTGATACATTTTCTCTTTACATCAGCATCATGAATGGTCTCTGTTACAATTTATCTCAGTGCTTCCCCAATCTTGATCTAACGACGTTTCAAACGCGCACTTCTTGGTATTGACAGTTTATCGGTATTTACATCCAGGCGTTACATGGAGAACAGTCATTCTGTGGAGATCATACGAGACACTTGAAGATAATTATAAGGAATATTCCATCAATAACTGTGGGTAGAAGATGATAATGGTGTATTCCCCTTGGTCTATGCTACATTTTTGGCGAAGGCTTGGCCTAACAGATCAAAAAACAAAACAAAATTTTTTTTTTTTTTCAAGAACGGAACTCACGAGAACACCTGTGTGTTTTGTTCTTGGCTGTGGGGTATACTCTTTCATGGAGCGTATTTTCCTCATCCATTGGTGCACTGCTGCATTGATGTGATTTTGGATCAAAAGAAGCTTGAGTTGGCTAAGCCATATTGGACTGCTTAAAAATTGATGTTAATCAAAGCCAGCTGAGCCCTTAATCTCAAAGAACAATGGGAAATCTTAACGGTCTTGTTTATAATACACATTCCGCCTACTGTCTCTTTCTTTACGGTTATATTATTTCAGCATCCACCTTCCACACCTCTGACTTGGGGTTTGTGTCTCTTCAAAATGTGCCCCTTTGTGAGAATTCTCAGAAAAAAAAAATAATATGAAAACAAACCACAACGAAATAACATTACATTATCAGCTCTACTATAAAACTTATTATGTCACATAGTAATCTATAACGACGTTATTCTAATCACCCCACCCACTTCCACCCCTCCTCAACTCCCCTCCCCCCCCTCCTCCCTTCCCCCACCACAGTGCTCCTCACTCCACATGTAAACAGCTCTGACTTATAGAACAAAGTAGCCAACTGAAAATCGTCAGTATCGGCAATACTGGGCCACAACCGCATCGGCACCGCTCTGTCAAACTGGAGTGGCCAACTATTTTTGTTTCTTTTCGCCGTTGGCTGTAGCTTGAGCTAGAAATAAGGAAGTATTTGTTGAAATACTTACATCGTAGCATACTTGGACACATGTTCTGTTTCTCAAAGGGTTAAATTGTTCAGAGCTCAGGTTCTATACACTGCCTGAAGCATTACATGTTCATAGTTATATTTCCCAGCTCGTTAGGTTTATTTCAGTTCCAGCCATGTCAATGACACCTCCAGAAAACCCTATCCGCATTCACGCAATAAGGCGTCTGTAGAATACCAGATTGACCCAATATGCCTCAAAACAGTGTGAAAATCATCCCACTCCAGAACTCTTCGTCTTGACGTTTCAAAATAAAATCTACATATCCGACTTGCGACGTTGTTTTATATTTCTTGTCAATTCACAAGGCAGCCTATGATTTGTTCTGTTTGGTAAAAAAAAAAGTGGGAACCCACTTATTGTCACGTTGGTGTTGTTGTTGTTGTTATCGCTGTTGTTGTTGTTGTTGTTGTTGTTGTTGTTGTTGTTGTTGTTGTTGTTGTTGTTGTTGTTGTTGTTGTTGTTGTTGTTTAGGACTTTTCCACCAGGACATAGTTACAATCTTGATATTCCCTTGAATGAATTAAAAAAAAAAAACAAATAAACTCTAAAATACGCCAACATGTATCAGAGCCCATGAGTCCCAGCACTTAACAACTGTTTTGGAACAACAGTTATCCTTCTCTCTCCATAGCCTCGGTCTATCTGGGGTCGTTTTAAAGTCTAGTTTAGTCACAGTTTATGACAATGAGATCTCCAAGTTATGCCAATACTTGCCAAGATAGTGCTGTCCAATCTTTTCCTGGCAGAGCTTTAACAGCTGTTTGTTACATATCCAGCTCCTAATTCTGTCTAGGGTGTTTTCTATCTCGCTATCATGTTGAAAACTGCCAAGCATACAACAGTTGTCAAAGCTCACAAGCTCCAGCTTTTTGAGACAAGATCTCTAAGTTCTCAAGTCCCTCCTTCTATTTGGGACACCCTCTGTCTCTAAGTGTACTTTATACAGTCATTACTGTGTAGGAAACCATCGCTCAGCCTGTGCCAATAATTAGCGAGACACTCATCTGCAAGTGCTTTGTAACAGAGTCTTTAACCATTCTTTGCTTTTCCAACCCCTCTTTCTATCGGGAACACTTTCTATCTCGAAGTCCGATCTGTACACACACTGACATGTTAAAAATCTACAACGTGTATCAATAATTGTCAAGGCACTAAGGGTCCAGTGTTTTATAAGACAGAGTTCAATTTGGATACCTCAAACTAGGACATTTTCTAAGTCTACTCTGTACATTCGTTACTATGTCCCAAACCTCTGCCCTACACCAATAATTGTCAAGGCACACAAAGTCCAGTGTTTTGCAACAAGAACGTAGGTAACCACTCGTTTTTGTCCACCTCGGATCAGACCACAATAATTAGAGGCCCAGTAGAACAGTGGACAGGGGGCACAGAACGGGGGCAAGGGAGTGAGTGTTGACCATTAGGCCCCGAGACCACTACTTAGCCAGTTGGTCAAGACATTGGTGAATCCTCCTGGCGTCCACTTCTCCTTTCCCAGCCAAGTCCTTGAGATGTCAGCCCGCCAGCCGGCGTCATGAATACTGTTGAATAGATTTAGGCTTCCCCTCAGTGTGTCACCGGACACTCTCACCGGGCACATTAGTGACCAAGGGTCACTTTCCCTGCCCACTGCCCAGTTCCGAATCTGGGACTTGACTGTTGCGGGGGGGGGGGGGGGGAGGTGGGGAACTTTCAAAAAATCTGGGAAACGCCCCTTTCCCCAGAAATCCTAGCTATGAGCTGATAATCTCTAGCTAAAACAGAGTCGATGAGGAGGTTGAAGCGGAGCAAGAGGAAGGAGGAGGGGGTGAGGGGTGAGGGGGGGTGACTAAAGATAGCCTAATCTGGAGCCAAGAGGTAGACCAGATCTGCTCTTTCTTTTCATTGATAGGTCACATTTGAAACTGAAAATAACTACCGTATGGACAGAATTCCTTGTTATTAAGAATTCCAAAGTTAGCAATCAGGTATTACGCCAGTTATTTATTAATTTATTTTTGAATTTTCTCTTTTTTTTTTTTTTTCATGTTAAATCGCAAGCTTTTCATGTAATAAGCAGTTCCATTTAATGAAAGTATCTTGGGCATCGGACAATAATCTCAATATATATTCAAATATGACTGCATAGGGGAGAAAAATGTTTAGCCGCAGCTAAGATATTAAGATATTATTTTGATATGTGAAACAAACTGAAAGAAAAAAGTTTTGTTCGCTGATCAGTGTGTTGTCCTTAGGATAAGAAAATTATGCTACTTGAAATAACGCAGTTTTCAAAGCTCATTACTAATGGTGGACTTTTCACGTTATGGATTTTCTATTTTTCCTCCTGTCATTATTTCCACTGTCACTACTACCGTAGTTATAAAAATGTTACATATTTCCACATTTCTGAGAACCTGCTAATTCCCCTGCAGGATTTCACACAGATCTGTCAGCCTGAGACATCGCTTGAAGTCCGTGACAACTAACGATAACGCCAGCCATGACACGCAGATGTTACGACAGCATCTTGAGTCTGGACGGGAGCCTGAGCCGCCATAGCCTCCTATGAAAACACAATGTCCGCTGCTAGACGAGATGTATTGTTACTCTGACGTGCTGGGCGCCATTGCCGAATGCCGAGCCCTGTATCGAGGGCGAGTCTGTACTGTTCTGCACCTGGTGCGAGACAATCTGAAGGAGCTGCCATGGGGACTTGTGAAAGGCATCAAGATCTACCCCTGCTTTGTTTAACATCTATAGACGCTGGCGGGTAATGAGGGTTAATACTGAGTCACACAATGAGTTAATACCAAGTCAGACAATGCAGTAAAAGAGATTTAGGTATAGAAATATATGTTCATGACTAGTATGGATAAGAATACTATAGATTCATGAGTGGTTCAGCTTAGAATACTATGAGAGGCTTTTTCGAGTCTGAAGAACGTATGTTTTCTCTATAAACATAATACAACATCTCCTTAACATTGTTGTTAATACCCAATCAGAAAATGCAGCCAGTGAGGCTTATTCCTATTAACTTTGGACACGCAGTAAACGACATAATTATTGTCTCTCAGGCTGTTAACCCATTCGGTTTTCCCCCGATATCTCAGTTGAAATCACACGAGTCAATACTTAGTGACACAATGCAACAAAGACTGGCTTAGACTCATTAGCTCTAAACATATTAAGAGCTTATAAAACCGACGCTTCTTAAAATCTTCAGACCGTATATTCAGGCTGACATGCAGGATCTATGGCCAAACCATACGTCACACACGCTAAATCCAAGGCCGGACAATGCAGTGAGAAAATGCTTTGTTTCATTAGTTTGGGCATGATAATAACAGGCAGGGGTCTTGTGACTAAGAAAACCATGGCAGACTTGTTGAGGGTTTAAAAAATCTTGATAGCCAAGTCAAACAGCATACAGAAAAGATACTTAGACTCATTGATTGCAAGCATTATGGAAGACTGCTGTGACTCAGGAAAAAGAAAAAGAAAATTTGATGAAGGTTTCAGTGACCTCTGTGTAGAGTAGCGTGGAGGTCAGCGTGACCAAAGATAGGGTCAAATAAGTCAAGAGAACAGAGTTTATGGGCATTAGGAACAGACATAATATTAAAAATTAACTTGGCTTAAATGACAAAGGCAGATTTCTCGATGGTTTCAGTGACATTGATTGAGTTCAATTTTCTGCAGAATAGCCAAATCACGAATCAAACAAGTCAGGGACCAAATTAGAGAATAAAGGGGGGGAAGGCGAGAGAGAGCTTAAACTCATAGGCCTCAGACTAAATCTATCAGGCCCTGTTTGTTAACGGTTTCAGCAGCTTAGCTTCAGGCTTGCATATCATTCGGACTTACCTGAGCGACATGTTAGATCAAATTACGAGTCAGACAAATCAAAACCGAATTCAAGACTATCAGATACAAGTCTGTCATAGTTGAGCAGAAACATTTAAGAATTTCACTCTGCTTTCGTATGGCACAACATTATCTTAGGACTAAAGGTAACATTAAGTCAAAATGCTCAACGAAAAGAGCTCACGGATATTTGCCCTATTTGAGTCCGACTACTTTAAAATAATATTAAATATAACCTACGAAGTAATTTCTCTATGTCATCACCTGGTTATTCCGCAGTAGAAAAGCTTACAGGCATAAAATTGTACCTGTTATAGTTGTGTGTGTAAGCAGATTTTTAAAAAATCGTTCAACAACGGATGACATCACAGGGCTGTGTAAATAACATGTTTGTGTGTTTATACAGACAGACATAATAAGGGATTGTTTAAGTTTACCAAATAACTTCCGTCTACACACACACGCACGCAAACACACACACACACACACACACACACACACACATGAAACAAAAAATCTAATACAAAAGGGAGAAATAATATAATATTGTATTTCTCCATGATTATTTCACTATTGTCTGATATAGAGGTTTCACATAAAAATTGCTTCACAATGCTTCTACATTCCCCTTATCCTTGGTTGGTTGATGAAAACAATTCTTTCTCGGTGCAAACTGCTGGAAAATGAGCTATCCAGTGTTCACTTCATAAGGCTTTTTGTTTTCTGTGGCGTCAAATTTAGTGTAAAGATGAACAAGTGTGGATTTCGAGGCCTATTTCACAGGAATAAACGGACCATTTTTTTTTTTTTTTTTTTGAGGAATGCGAATGTATTAAAATAAAATATGAGTAAACAGAATTAATTCACCATGACAATATCATTCTTATTAGTTTTTCTTTCTTTATTTATTTATTTTTATAACGGGCGTCATCACCACTACATCAGCTATATTGCGCTTAACACAGTTAATGTGTTTGCGAGTCAAAAGATAATATATTACAAGATGTTTACGTATTGGGGGATTGAAGGCTGTAAAGGGAAGTCATCATAATATAAGGAAATATATTATCCCTACCGTCATAAAAGGGTTAAGCGAAAATGAATTATGCAGTATTAATCCTGATTTTTTTTTTTTTTTTGTAAGAATATGGGTGCATTGCTCGAAACAGTTCACTATTTCTTCTGTGTGAAAATATGCACTGAAGTTTGGTTTTGGTTTTCGTAACAGACTTCTTTTGAAGCTCTTGTAAGAGTTAACCATAGAGACATGGTTGTCCTTTCAATTGAGCATAAGCATAACTTATCTGACCTTGCCCACGGGGATTTTAAACAAAAAGATTTTCTAAGGTGTTACCTCTGTTTAACCCATAAAAAATAATCATTGGACGTTAAGAGTCAAATTACGAAAACATACAGAAATATCCTATAGGGGGGAGAGAAACAGCCATAACATAATGAAATAGAAAATGAAATCAAAAGAAAAGAAAAGAGGAGCATGTAACAAGACTTTCTGTTTCGTTATCCCGATAATGGAAGGAAAAACTGCTGTACAAGTTTCTGGCCCATTCACCTATCTTGAGAAAACGCTTCGTTGGCCAACAATTCTAATGAGCGTTTGTTTAACAGAACTGAGAGAGAAAGCTAATTCAAACACGAGTATGAGTCAGACCCTTGTCTATGGGGTGAAAATGAGAGCTGTCTCATTAAACGTGTTAGAAGGGGTAGGGTGGTGGAAATGAAATTTTGTTAACAGCATTTTTTTTAAATATCCTTTCCATGTTGTCAGTGAAAAAGAAAAAGAAAAGAACAGAGAGAGAACGAAAGAGAGAAAGAACGTGTGTATGTTTTTCCATTTTTTCTAACACCGACTGGGCCCTGAGACCCCCTCAATTTCGGTAATGAAACAGGATCTGTGCTAATATTGATCAAGAGTTGTATCCCTTGAATAAAGTTCCCTCCCCTTGTGTTTACTTGTGAGTGTACGGAGTTTGGCCCCAACGCCGAGTTGCGCGTCGGCTTCGCCAGGCGCCGCGCCGAGATGTGGTGCGCAACAGCCAGTGTGAACCCACCGGTCTTATGTTTCAGGAGCGGGACAAAAGATGCACCTCCTCGAAATACTGTGCGCAAACAGCTTGAGCTAGTCCCTGGAGACGCCAACAACGAGGGGGAAAGGCAGTTATGTCCCCTACACCACTGGTCGACTTACGTACAATCACTTACCCACGTAGTGTGTTCGTTAACTAACTCTTCAACAAATCGCGACACGGCCCTACCTTTTCTAGTCTTTCGGATCTACTGTATATGTGTGTTTGTATATGTGTGTTGTGTGTGGGTGTATGTGTGAGTGTGTGTGTGTGCGAGCGTGTAGTGTTGATTTGAAGGGGATTGCCCGTAAATGCCCCAAGAATCTATGCGTGCTGTCTGCCCCTGTCGCCTTCTTATTTAACATGCACAAAAACCTGGAAGCTAAAATTTTACATAATATTCCATATATAAGTAATAACACAACAAAAATACTGAGACAAATATGTGATAAAATCAGCCCTGTTTTTATCTATTGTTTTTCTTGTTTGTTTGTTTTTTTTTCTTTCTTTTGATTATTTGTTTCTTTGTTGTTTGCCCCCCCCCCTCCACCGCCAAAGTCATATAAAGGTTGTTATTGATTGTTTTTATATTAAATCAATAAATAAATCAAAATCGTTTCTGGACATTGAAAATCTGTACCAAAAATATCCGTCCATCAACCTGCAGCAGCCTACCTTGAGTCCACCTTGTCTAGACTGTGATTCAGTATAAATTTGTTTATGTACGCCTATATAACATTATTAATCTTATCACGTTATTCTTCTCAACCCTGAACGGAATTATCCCATGACAACATCAGTAGAGTTTATATCAATCTTACTCTTTACCACTGACTCTGCCTGGTTTTCTTTTCTAGTGTGTGTGTGAGTTTGCGTGTTTGTTTGTTCCTTTAACAATCATTATTTCATATCTATCTATCTATCTATCTATCTATCTATCTATCTATCTATCTATCTATCTATCTATCTATCTAT
>JBCAUA010023425.1:0-12611 GCA_038406235.1 Peronia verruculata
CACACACACACACACACACACACACACACACACACACACACACACACACACACACACACACGCACGCATGCACGCACACGCACACACACGCACGCACGCACGCACAGGAGGTCCCATATTGACATTGTGGATGCTTGAGAACTGTTTGAAAGTTGAAATTAGAAAAAAAATTATAGAGCTGAAATTTGGTTAATTGCACGAAGTTTTCGAGATGCAATGACTTCCACATTATATCAATGTGCTCAAAACACATGGAAAAATCTTCAGACGTGATGACATGATTCATACACTGTTTCCTTCATGCAAAGGTTGTGGTTATCTTCATTGAAAAATGTTTGATCGATATTATGATTATATATATTATATAAGTACGAAAGATAGCGAGATGTCAGGAAAGCTTATAATTATAACTAAGCTGTCGAGAAAATAACAAATTTGCCTCTTTTTCATCTTTCTACAGATGCCCAGAGGTAAGTTGTCATTATTTTTCATGTTGTTCTATCCATCCATCCATCCATCCATCCATCCATCCATCCATCCATTCATCAATCAATCCATCCATCCATCCATCCATCCATCCATCAATCCATCCATATTATATTTCCATCCACCTATCTATCCATCCACCATCCATTTATCCATCCATCCATCCATTTGTGAATCCATCGATACATTGATTAATTCACTCATATTATGTCTTTCTCTCTCTCATCCTTCAATCCACCCATTTGTTCAATCATCCAGTTTATCATTCCAGCCATTTATCCATCCATGTCTGTTAATTTTTTCGTTTGTCAAGTCGTCTGTTTGTGTTACTGTCTACTTATCTTTCTATCTGTCCATCTGTCCTTCAGAGCTTTGTACGTGCACTATCAGTAGATCTTATCCTTACCTCTATTTACTTTTAACAAGTGTTAAAATAATTTTACAAATGTGATTTATTTTGATTAACCCTTTCCATACGAGGCACCAGTATAGCCTTTATATTTACGTGCATTGAAGTCATGTCGTGTTAGATACATGATTATATAAAGTTTCTATTTTTGAAATATACACTCAGTGTTGGCGTTTTACAAAAGAATACTTATTCTGACATTAAGATGGCCGGTGTATAGACCTACAAATCGTGGCTCTTTTGGGTGTCGTATATAAAGTGTTAAACTGACTCTTCTAATGTAATGCAAAGCTCTAACCAACTGACGACCTTGTCGGTTGACCTCAGGAGTATGACAAGAGTAGACACTATTATTTCATTTATTTATAGAGCTTTCGTAGCCAAACAAAACCCCTGTTCTGAGTTTTGATTTGGGTAATAACTTTCCCACTATAATAGCGAACCTACGTCAATGAATTTTTTAGGTGTTAACAAAATGTGTACGTCGTTCCCTGTGCGGTCGCAACTTGTACATCTTTCAACCGTGTGAATATCCCTCACTCAAAACGATACTACTGAGCCATTCGACTGTCAGCCAGATTGGTTCCCTTTGCCGAATACAAGTGGTGTAACACAGGTATTGTAAAGAAAGAACAAAAATCACTTAATTCGCTTGTGAAGTAAAACATAAGTAATACAAAATTCTGAGAAACCCATTCAGTGATAGAGAGAAAAAAAAAATCTTGATTTTTTTTTTTTCACCCATTTCAAATAACATGAGAAACCGTGTTTTTTTTTCGTCCTTCTTTAGCAATGCCTGTCTTACACCTCTCGTACTTGGCAAAAGGAAGCAATCAAGATGGCTGAAGACATGGCTCACTGGTGCAAATTTCAGAATGATCATAAAAACTTCCCAAGCGCTATTAGGGCAAGAGCAATCATTCTGAGAGCCTTGCATTTCGAGAAACAAATTTATAACTGTTACATTTTAGCGACTTAGTTAATAATGCTTATCTATATCAGCGGTATGTGAAGTTCTGCCTTGCTGACACTCTCCTTCGTGAAAACATATTGTAAGAATGGATACAGTTTATATCCCTTATAATTGTATTGTAATCTGTTTTGAAAAAAAAAAAAAATCCAGTTACATTAGTGTAAACTGAAAATTTGTCAATGTTAATGTGAAGATCGGTTTGTTGGCTATTTGGATGGAGTGATCTAGTAGTGTCGGTGACCTAGTGGTTAGGTCACTAGACTCGGGATCAAATGTTTTCAGTTCGAACCCTAAAGGATCCTTGATATTTTATCCATAAGAAAAACAATTTACATGATATATTTCCTGACTCCACCCAGGTTTAAATGGGTGCCCAACTGTAGACAGAGAATAGCACTGTTATATTGATACATATTTAAGCTAGCAAAGTAGGTCTGTGTCTACACCGTGTCTGTGGAAATAATAACAGATAGTAAAGTCTACAGAGCTGGTATTGTAAGGAGGATAAGCTCTAACTAAATATGCCTTCCACTATCTCTCTCAGCGGAACAATTTACTGCATACGGTCTTCCTCATTATGATTCAGTTTGAAAACGTTCAGTGCAACCTGATGAACACATGTGTAAATCAATCTTTCTTGCTTTTATTGAGCCGATTCTTTACAAGTTTTGCACAGCTTTGTAAGTTAAAAGTGTAGTTGGCACTTAGTGAGGAATTTATACTGTGGTCTGTATTGTCATAGTGAACAAAGAAATGTGCACAAAAACACTTCCTGATTTCAAAGACTAATTCAGATACATCAATAAATGTTTATGATTTAAGATTACTTAATATCAAAATATTATTTCATTTCTATTTGACGAATTCTCCTTACCTTGTCAAGGACGATTGCAATCAAGTTACATGTTACATCTGCTTGAAATCGGGGAATGTTTTTGTGACAGCTATATGCACCCATCTCATGAATAGCAATGAGCCATGAGTAATGAACTGAATGAAGTGTAAGCAATAGAAGAGATGGCAGAATGAAGTCATGACTTCTTGAAGATCTCGCCCTTTGACCTCCACAGTAAGACGGAACAAGGAGTAAAGGCAGCTTTTTGGGCCAATGTGGGCGGTATCGTGGTGATCTGCGTGGTCAGCGTCATTGGCTGTGCCATCTTCAGCTTCTGTGCCTGGATCCTCTGTACTTGCCACGAGAAATGTCGCAAGGATCGGGTCAGGAACTCTCCTGGGTGCCAGATGCTTAATGGTAGGTTAGCTTCATTCAACCATTGGCAATGTCAAGCAATACATACGTAAATAAACAAATAAATTAGTTAAACGTAAGAAGATAAATAAATAGCTGCACAAAATAATAGAGAAATAATAAATAAAATAAAATAATAAAGCAATAGAATAAAGTAATAAATAAGTAAATAAATAATAAATAAATAAATAAATAAATAAATAAATAAATAAATAACAAATAAATAAAAAATAGATGTATAACAATTAGTAAATAAATACAAAATAAACAGATTAAAAAATATTCACATGAATAAAACAATGGATATTGCCTTATGTTCCGACCCACTCTTTACTGTTCTGGTTCTCAAAGGCTTAGGGAAATTTGAAAATTCCGATGTGTGTAATTATTTAAAAAAGACACCAAAATTACCCCATCTCATCGAAGGGAAAATATCGAGACATCCATTATTTTGAGCAATTTCTCCAGTCCATTTGCTGATGTTAAGACTCGTGATATTTTGAATATATGCTACGTCACACGATATAAGAAGCTTGAAGAATAAATTCTGATGTCGGTCGTACGCCAAAAGCTTTACTGAAATAACTATGTTTCAGTTTATATTCTTCTGACATGTTGCATATTAATAGATAACTTTATTGTGGATATTTAGCACTATATATATTAACAGAAGCCTCAGGAATAATTATACTGACGTTCCAAGTCAAATGAAGCCAGACATATTGAGCCTCTGTTCTATTTGATCAGCCTCCTCCAGCAGTCTTAATCATATATGCATGTCCGTTCCCTGGGGATGCGACCTTTGTACTTTTCTGTAATATACACACTCCTGTATTCTATTATGCAAAAATAAAGTCCTTACATTATTTTTTCTAAGCATTGAAGAAGCCAATACAAAGGTGGCAAGTAAAGGTAGGCCGACATCTCAGTTCCCAATGTCAATATCCACATAAAGTTGAGGAAAGATTATCTTCGGGCTTTAACTTATACCGGTATTTTTGTATCATACCTGAATGCCACTAATGTAAAGTGAAGCCTTGGTAACCACCGTTTAATAACCACCTCATGAAAAACAGGGAATACCGTGTTAGTTATTGCAAAATAACGAAATGCTATACACCTTTTATCTAACGCTTATACCATACGTCAACTGAGATGGCGAAATTATGATGAAAAACCAGACTCCTAAATATATTATATCATGGTGTGACAAATTTTGACTTTTGTCACTTGATGCCGATCTAGCTAATTGAAAAATATTCACTAGCACGACCGAAGTCAACCTTTATCATATTGTTGCTTAACCCAGTCCATCGTTCTCTCTGTTCAGGCCAACATTCTACAGTGGCCCCAGAATGGATCTCAAGACTGACGCTTAAGCCGGAGTTTATGGACAAAGGCTTCACAGAAATGTCGGATGGGTTTTACGCTGTCGATGGTTTCAATCTTGTACGACAGAGATCAGGACTTACAGTGACTGATGGGGCTCGCTGGGGAGTCCCTATGACAAGTGGAAAACATCTGTTTGAGGTAAAAATCTTAATAATTCTTCAAGGAAATTATCCACATAGACAAATATGGAAGTCACACTTTTAACCTAAAAAGACGTCTTATATCAGGAAGCCTGTGTCTCAAAAGGATATATTATCGGAGATGAATGATTTCAGGCACCCGTTTTATAATCGATTGGAACATGCCGAGGTAAGTGGCCGTTTTTTATACAAAAAAAAAAAAAAAACTATTGAAGGACGTTACAAAAAGGTATTTCTTACATCATCGATACGTGTATCACACGTTACAAAACTGCATCTCCCTTTTCCCCCCGTTGGGGCCCGGGATTTATGAGTAGGATCTCTGCTCCCACTTGCAGGCAGTGTAAGCCCACCATCGGTGAGGTGTCTCCAATGGAGTGTCATCCTCGTCATTCCAGGGGAGACATCATTCTCTTCTCTCTTTCCTCACTCCTGTCCTCTGTCCCACTTTCTTTCCTCTTCTTCTTGACATGCAAACGTCTCTCATCATGTTTGACACAGTATAATCGTAATTGTGATGATTAGTGGTTAAATCCCAACACAAACAAACAAGCATCTCTCCTCTGCCTTGTGTTAAATAATGTTCTCACAGGTAACTCCATCGGGATGTGTCTGGCCTGTATGTTACTGTTATATTATATCTCAAACATTGTGAAAGGAATTTCCTTCTGAGGCAAATACAGTTGACGTTTATTTCAGCGTTTATCTTTTCTTATCTTGTCTTATCTTGTCTGATTTCATCTCATCCATTTTACCGTCTCTGATCTTGAAAATACTTCAGTTGCTCTCAAATGTTACAAGCTATTTTATATCCCATTGTTAGCCAGCTCACAACTCCGTCGTTTTTCTTTGAGTACTTTGTATAAGCATAAATATGGGGTTTAGACGGGGATTATGTAACGAGGGGAATTAAAAGATTTTTTTTTTTTTTATAACTTCTGATAGATCTTTTTTTTTTTTTTAATTCCTTTTATGACGACGATTTGACAAAAACTGTGCCAATGAACTGTGAGTTTGGACGACACAGTGTGAGGATGAGCCTGAATGTGTTACACGAGCTGTGTATCTGTAGTGGTTCCCTAACCTGTAGTGTAGAATTATATCATCAGTGTGTTTGTTGTCATCAAAGTTTGTTCATCACTGTCTCCCTCAGATCATATGGCCCTGGGGTTGCCGTGGACGACACGCCACAGTGGGCCTGGGTACCAAGGACGCCCCTATTAAAGACAAAGGTGGCATCGACCTAGTGGGCGGGAACCGCGAGTCATGGGGGCTGGACATTGTCAGGAGACGAGCCATTCACAATAACAGACTGGTGGCCAACTGTCCATCAAACGGCAGCTTCGTCTCTGATAGGTCGGTACACAGACTGACAGATGTTCATCTTTTGAAAATATTATTATTATTATTATTATTATTATTATTTTAATGTTGTTAAATGCATTGAAGATCTTTAAATATTATCTCAGGCGAATGGTGGTGTGATGGCTCAAAAAGACAGTCACAACATGTTGTGCAACTCTCTTTTTTTTTTTTTTAAGGCTAATCAAAATGCTCTCTAAATGGACAACCATTCCTGAACTTTTAAGTCACAGCCAATTGGACTAACGTCAACTGAGATTATACGTAGACGAACGGAGAAAATTCGCAATGCAGGGCAAATGACCAAAATGTGTGGCAGTTTTGGGGTCACTAAGATCCGAGATTGTCTGAAGTTCAGCAGTTTTTTGTGTAGATGTTAGATATCAGTTTGAAAAATAGAGGAGATTTCAGTCTCTACACAGAGCTTATGTTACTTTGGAGCTCACTATTTCAAACACTTGTCAAAAGTATCACTGTCTTTGTAAACCAAATTACTCGAAAGTTACTCCTGGTTTCTGGTCATGAGACAGTGTCTTTATAAGATCTTAACTTTGCAATGAAAAAGAATAACATTATATAGGTGTTGCACGAAATGAAGGGTGGAATTTCATAACTGAGATGATATAAGGATAAGTTAGAACTACATAATATAGTAATATGTGACTGAGCGGCCATTTTACCAGAACTAAAAGAGTGACCTTTTCACTTCACTAATGCAGTTCCTCAGAAATTCAGATATACCCCAAATTCATGTTGCATTGTTGTTTTCTCACTGTCTTGTTTACCCATTTTTTAAAATACTTTATTTTTTAAATTTTTTTTTTTGGGGGGGGGGGTGGATTTAATATTTTTAAATATTACTATTATGTATGTCCATTTCTACAAACTGTTGAGAATCAGGGCTTTAGCAGCTACCACCAGAATTCTGGAAAGTGTCTAGATGTAGCCACTGATAAAAAGTAAAGATTTGGTAACCAACGTTAATACTGGCTTTGCGAAAACCAGGGGATCAGGATTATAAGTGCAAAAATAGTGGAACTGATCTTCATGTTAGGATGCAGTGGACATAGAACGCTTGTGATCGGGAGGGCAGGGGAAAGGGTGGGGGGGGGGGGGGGATACATTAGGACTATAGCAACGCTCTGCAAAAGAAAGGTACTTTAGTAAAGAACAACTAATCTGTTCTCTTCAGGTTTCTAATGTATATAGATCTGGATGCCGGACTGTTAGGATTTGGATGTGACGTCACTTTCTGGGGTTTCGTCATCAACAATCTACCTGTCAACACTGGGAAAGACTTTTACGTCATGGTAGGCACAGACAAATGGCAGGCACAGATGCATGTCTACTACAGGGGCACGGCTGGTGAGTTCAAACAACAGGGGTGTTTTTTTAAAAAAATAAACAGAGTATCTGTATTCAATGGAATTGGATTTTCTCCGCTATAATTAATGTTTCAGCTTAAATGATCATTTTCTTTTATCACAAGTAGTGATTAAAAAAATAATAATAATAATTAATAAAAATTTTAAAAAAAAATGATGACTTTTAGAATGAATTGATCCCCTCTAGTTTTCTAGGTAAATGTATGCTTTCAGCCTAAATAGATTCGTTCTCCAGAAATGAATCCTTTCAAAGTAAATGAAAAACATGGGTTAGTTTAGCTTTTATCTAACACGTTCTGTGATGGTATGGGTCACCAATAGTAGCAGTCTCTGACCACTTCAACCTCCTCCAATTGCTGTAATGTTGACTAGTAATGTGCATTAAGTGTATATTACATCATCCCGTGTTAATTTAAGGACACTCTTAGCATATTACCCTCCTAAAAGGCCATCCATAATCCACATTTTTGTTTTAAAGATAATAGTATGCAACATCCATCCACCCGTCATATCCATCCATCCATCCATCCATCCATCCATCCATTAATCCATCCATTCATCCATCCATCCATCCATCCATCCATCTACCAAACAACATCCATTATTTGACCCATCCATCCATCCATCCATCCATTCATCCATCCATCCATCCATCCATCCATCCATCCATCCATCCATTCATCCACCCAAATAACATCCACCATCCATTCATCCATCCATTCATCCATCCATCCATCCATCCATCCATCCATCCATTATTTCAGTGCCAGAAGGCATGGAAGGATACATGGGAACCCAGCCTTTTCCATTTTCTTCGGATTCCTCCGGTGAGTAAATGTTTACATCCTTTTACATCCACGAATTCACTGAGTATGCATGTTCGTGTCTTTACCATTACCACCAATTAACGAGACTCAAACATGAAGGGATTCTCTCGTAATCATTAGCAATAGGGAATTTAGGCACGTCACATAATATAGTAGGGCTACTGTCTCTTTGAATTTAGATAGTCCCAAGGAGAAATGACAGAGAAAATAAGGATATCTATTACATTGATTCATGAAAGAGTACAGAGAATAGGTTACACATCTTGAAGAAATCCTCATAGTCATCATCATCATTTTCATCATCATTTTATAAAATAGAAAAAGACTGTCCAACCGGCAACTAACTAAACAATTTTTAAAAAATTTAAAAAAGCAAATAACACAAACATATAAATAACTTCTTCTTGATGTTCAAACTGGAAGCCAAATTTTCAAACCAAATTGGTCTTTCTTCAGGGCAACAAAGGACAAATGATCATTATCATCATCATCATCAAGTTACAAAATAGAAAAAGACTGTAAACATTATTATTCTGGACAGATGTCTTAACTTTAAGTCTTACCGGTAACAGACTACTAAAAGAAACAAACAAAAATCTATAAAATTTGATATGATAAAAAGCTGAATAAAAGTGATGCTACTAGTCATCGTCATAATCTCATAATCATCACCATACTCGTCATCTTTTGCGTTGTTATTGCTTTATTCACTGTTTTTCAAATCTTTATTTTTCGTTCCTTATCAAATCAGTACGGTACTTTTGAGCATAATCATGTCATTGTTGTGAAATGAGACACCATAACTAATGCCCCCCCCCCCTCTCGGTGATTTGTCACTTGCAGCCACCGCCCCGGCCCCACCACTACTGCCGAGCTACAACGACATCTACTCTCAGCCAGGCGGTAGCAACGGCAGCTACCCCATCACGCCCAACAACAACGGCACAAACAAGAAGGACAACACCAATGATGACTGGAAACCTCAGCCTCCCCCTTCCCCTCCCATCCCTCCTAACTCGGCCAACTACGACCCTCCCCCCGCCTACTCTCCCCCACCTCCTTCCTACTGAGGTCCTCCAACTACAACGGCAACATAAGAACATTGCTGTATTGATTTGTACATTTGTCATCTTATGTTAAACGATAAACAACGGCGAGAACAACAACAACAACAACTCCAATATCGGCAACAACAACATCTTAATAAACAACAACAACAAGGGCCCAGACTGTCAGATGTCAGATTAGGTGGGTTACAAACCGTAAATAGGCATCAATTAATTGATTTTGATTAAATCTGGGTTGCGGAATTAGATGTTTGAAAATATAATGTTAATATTGTTATACATATATCTGCGTTAAATGTTCAGATATATTCTGAAGGACGTCATGTTACTTTAACTTTCGTCAGTGATTGTTAATACTTTTCGTTGCCAGCAGCAACCCAGAATGTCTATTTTCTTTTTTTTTTTACAACAGATGGCAAAAAAATGATGCCATAAATGTTCTTTTTCAAGAGATGTTTTTCTTTGTTTGAAGCGTATACAGTATATCTTGAAAGATCTCGGTGCTGTTTATGTGGCCCTCAAATTCGAGCAGGTTTTTTTTTCAGCTGGGGCAAGGAAAGGGTTAAGGTGGGCAGATTCACCAATTTAACATAGAAAGAATAATCATTTCCCTAGCTTTTTCATGAGGCCCTATCTGTACTAGTATCCTTTTGTATGATCATTGACTGGATTCCGACACCAGAGCAATAATTTTGTCCCCTTTATGTTTGCTTATTTGTTTGTTCATTCTGCTATTTCTTCCCTATGTATTAAACACAACATGTCACTTTGTGCCTTACTGTCATGCACATCTAGCAGAGAGTTTTTAGAAAGTGTCGAATCAAGACAAGTAAGACATATGACTATGAGAGAGGTACGAGGAACCACAGGGAAAGGCAATGTACACATGAACATAGCTAATAAAGTATGGGCAGATATAGAATGTTCCCTGGACTCTGTGGTTCGTCCGAAACTGGTTAAAAATCACAGTCACACTGTCTCCTCTGTTGAGTGCAGCTGGAGTTAGTATCTTGTCCAACTAATGTCAGGCAGAAAAGACACTGTAAAATTGCTGTAGCTCCTTCTCTTCCATATTTCCCCTCACTCCATTAACGTGATCATCTCGACACGACGCTGTCACTATATCGTGTACTGTAGAGTCCTTACACGAAGAGTCCCTCTTAAGCTTTGCTTCTGTGACCAAAATCATATATAAACGAGGTCTCTTTGAGAGAATATCATTATAACATTATGCAGCCAAAATAACTTTCATAGACGAACCAAATCTTGGCAAAATACTCAACGCAACTATACATTTTTTTCTATGACGAAATAGTTTTTTTTTTTTTCAAAGGGGGGAGGGGGATCATTAGTCTCCTCGACCGTCTCTTTTTTCTTCTGTAAACTGCAGAGTGAAACACATAGATCTATAAAATTCTGAAGCAAATTGAACGATTTCAAATTGTTAGCAATAGGACAATTTAACTGGACCAAAGGAAGCAACATGGTAACTTTTTCAACGTTCTGTTCACTCGTCTATGACTCGATCCATGTCCTCGTTGTTGCAAAACCAACAACTAAAATAGCGGAAAAAGACTCTGGAGATGCAATGAGGGCACTAGTAATCACTCTGTTCACCTTCTGTTTTCGAGACGGTCATTGTGTGTCCTATGTGTCCTAGTCCTAGTGGTATAACTACATGTATACTTCCGTCGTAAGTGATGTTTTGACATACTGTCATGTTGTTTTTGTAATACACCTTTACCAGATAACATGAATTATCATTGATGTGAATAGATTTTTGTGATACATTTACATTTATAGCAACCTCAGTGCTGCTGGAGTTTGACATTGTAGAAAAATTCTGTGATATTTGTGATATTTCGTAAAATGTAAATAGATTTTGTGATATTATGTACAAAGTAAATTATAGATTCTATGCTTTTTTTTTTTTTTCTGACACAGAGCTCTGTGGAGTTGTTCGATGCAAACAAATTGCCTTTTTGATTTGATGATATACTCACGTTGTCTATGCTACCGTATAACACAGTAAATCGATGTGGAAAAATATGCATTAAAGAACCGTTTGTGTGTCACGGTAATTCAATCATGGACAAAAGAAAAATTGTGAGAAAGCTTTGTCTCGTCTCTCTCACAGTGAGATGTGTTTATAACAGAACAATGTTGGCAGGAAGTTCTTCCCAAAACCGACTAAAGTGTTGCGAAGGATTGGTTTCATTTTGCCGGAGTAATGATATAAAAGATACTAAAACTAAAATTTTCAATTTATTTTCTTTTGGTTAAATGAACTTTTCCCAATAGGAAACAAAGACAGAAACAAAGCAAACGATTGTTAACCGATCTATTAATGCAGGAATGATTAGTCCCTTTTGCTTTCTTAAAGTCATTTTTCTTTTAAAATCTTCAGAATGTTGTGAAAAAAAAAATCTGTATGAAAAAATTAATTTGGCTCCAATGGTTGATCGTTTCGCAAATTATCTGTCCCTTCCAAAAGAGGGACTCGTTTAATGGGAAATCATTTTGACAAGCCCTATTACTTCCTTTGCCAGACAAAAGGTTTTAGCAAGCAGTGTAAAGAGGGGAAAAAATCCCTTTACATCTTGTCATTCGACAGACTGAACGCCAAAAGAACTGATAGAATTATAACGGTAAAAAGAAAATATTTTCTTTATATCATAATTTTTTTAGAATTTTCCACGGTGTATGTTTCAAGCAAAGAACGTGAAAGTGATTTTTTCCCCCTCTCTTTACACTGCTTGTTCAATCCCTCTCTTGTCTGATAACGGGAAGTAATAGAACTGAGCACAACGATTTCCCACTGAAAATCAACTTACTGGAAATATAATAAGTTAATACAAAACTGCTGATAATTTCATTCACAGATTCGAATTAATTTATGGTATTTAGTTTCATTTTGTTATGATTTTGCAATGAAAACGGGAGCAATAAGCTTTCCAATTATGGTCTTTTCTTTTCCATTGTTTTGGCAACACTTGTTTTTCTATTTATAAGTTCACTCTAGTTGAGGTATTGTGGTTTTTGTGACAGCCATGTTTCTTGATGCGTGGATATGTTCCATTGTTTAACCCAAGGCTACTGTATAATCTGATGGACAATAATAACTGATATTTGATTAGATTTATTTAATACAGTAAATTATCTGACAACAGTGATATTAATATGCGTGCTCAGGCAGCAGATGTATTAAATTGTTACTTTTTTAAAATTATTTATTAAGCTTTAGCTGTTTCTATCTATCTATCTATCTATCTATCTATCTATCTATCTATCTATCTATCTATCTATCTATCTATCTATCTA
>JBCAUA010023436.1:0-12611 GCA_038406235.1 Peronia verruculata
TATTACGAATTAACATGCAAAATTATAGATGTATCGATTGAAAAATGTTGAAGCCTGAACGCTCCATTTTTGCAGTATTAGGGCCCTTTTTATACCAAAAGAAGCAGCCATATGGGGAAACAGTCGTGATAAACACTAGCCTGGAAGGAGAATCAGATGAGTATAGACCTCCTTATCAGGAAGAAGAAAATGTCCTGGGACTTAATGGTGACATTTCAGTCACTTTATTGAGTCAGAGAACAGTCGTAAATTTTCACTCGTTAGATTTTCCTGAAGATTAGATCAAAGCAATTGTAGACTTGGTTCTATATATACATGTAATAAAGTAACTGGACATTGGTTGCAGTTTTGGAGACATGACCATCTTTGCACCAAGTGATAATTCTTAATACGAACGTATTTGTACACATCCTATAATCATAATTCTATGTATATTTTGTATTTGTACATATATATATATATATATAATTATGTATTTGACAACTTGATTCTTATACATACATTTATGTATATAATATACATTATGCATGTTATATTGTCAATTCTATAAATTACATTTTTAGCTAGATTTTAAACTTTCGATGACCACCCGAACAAGACAAAACCGTAGTCTGAGAAAAGGTGGGAGGTGGAATAGGCGTGGGGGGGGGGGGGGTACCCATCCTTTCCTCAATAGCTTCAAGTGCCAGAACTGAAGGCTTCAGACTATCCCCCTATCCAATATATGTATGAACTGATGGGATCGATAAGGATTTAAAACTCAGGAGCAGGCGAGAACAGTAGCAAGCCAGGAGGATTTTATTACTTTAAACGGTAGTGTTGTGTTGTCCAATCTGAGTCTGAATGGAACATTAGCAAAGGTGAATCGTGTGGATCCGTGGTGGGAAGATAGATATCCACTCCCCATGTGTCAGAAAGGATGTAAATTGCACTGTACTAACTCGTAATTATTATTTCATAAGCTGTGCTTTTCTATCAATTATCTCATCTAGGAAAGGTAAACAAAAATGAAGACTTATAAATAATACAATAAAGGCCATGAGCCCTGGTGTTTTTTTTTTGTTGTTGTTTTTTTTTTCTTTCTTACATTTTAAAAAGTTGCTCCCCATTGACATGCAGATTTAGAATGCGTGAATGTCGGAAAACAAACAATGAACATCGACCACTGTCACCACGTAACATGTTCACAAAAGCATCTGAGATATCCCTGTAAAACAGGATGGAAAAACAAATGTTAAGATGCTTGACTTGAAATGGTGGCTGAAATTGTAATGAGAACAAAAGCAAAAAACGGTAGATTTAATAGAATAACTTATGCCATAGAAACAGTGGCACAATCAGCGTAGCAGTTGAAGCAATGGACAAAACAAAACAGCATCGGTTCAAATCCCAGCAGAATCCCCTACGGAGAAAAAAAGGTTTTGACGGACGTCGCCTGTCAAGATCCCGGTCTGGCCGGAGTTCTATGCGATTTCAGGAAGTTGAAAGTCGAAACATCTGATGAAAGAATCAACTCTTCCTGTGAAGACCGTCACTTGGCTCGCTTCACTCGAGGAGCTTTTCTACCAATGACATGGGCTAAGCCCTCTGGCATTTGAGAAAGACTGAAAGACAATCAGGAAAGACTGATGAACGCTGGGAAAGACCAGTCCTCGGGTAAAAGGTTTGGCAGCCCTTGTGCCCATAATACCACCATTTCAAGAACATAAGGAAAAAATGCCCCTGGGATCCATCCAAAGGGGAGGGGGGAGAGGGGCGATAACGATGGATCCACAGGTGACCACATGGAAACGAACTAAACACAGAAATAGACAAGGATAATTCTTAATCCCCTGGAGCCCCATGTACTTGTGGCAGGTATTTCACTACCGAAAGGGGAATGAATATCCACCGGACCAAGAGGCGATGCAGTGTTCCGGATACTCAAGAGTGTCCTGACTGGTGAGATACGTCGTCAGAATAAACTAGCCAGGTGGCAAACCACAGTACCAGTGGCTTCAACATTGAACCATCCAACGACCAACCAAGCTTGTCTTCAGATGAGAATCGACGCAGGATACTGTTCCCCTCAGCAGGGTCTGAAGACTGGAAGGAATTAGATGACAAATAAGCCCAGCTTATCGGCACAAACATACAGAAAGTAAAACAACGAAAAGTGCATCGAAATTCGAGAAGAGGGACCTTCAAGAAATCTGGATTTTCTTGAAGGGGAGACACAATGCTCTAAGGAAAGTATAGTGGGAAAGAGTAAGGGAACGAAAGGCACGTCTGAAAAGCAAAAGTTACCTCAGTAGCCCCTTCGAGTACGCAAGAAGTCTCTTTGAAAATCCAAGATCCATCGAGCTCAGCGCCAGTCAGGACGAATTAGAAGAGCTCTTGCGAAAGACATATTCAAATCCACATAGAAAAGAGGCACTGGACAGTTCTCCTAGCCTGGCAGATAATTCAATAAAGAACCACCTACTCTGCGTGAGGTTGGAAAAATAGTCAGTAAGGCGCGAAACAAGTCTGCCCCAGATCCAAACGGCATACCCTACCTGGTGTACAAGAAATATTCCAAGGTGCTTAGGATATTGTACAGGCCAATTTCGCCCAGTCTCTCTGCTGAATGCTTCTCGGTAAGTAATCGGCTGACTTCATAAATAATGGAGAATGACTACGTAGACACATCAGTCAAAAAAGAAGGAGTCACTGGAGACTCAGGGTGCCAGGAACATGCAAGCATGATCTGGAGGCTATCAAGAGAGCTAAAAAAGCATTAGGAACTGCATGTCATATGGCTGTGGATATGCAAATGAATCACTTCCTCACTCGCTCCTATGACTGGCACTGGACATGTATCATGTCCCAGAGCACACCACAAAAATTCAGAAGGAGTACCTTGAGGCCTTTAGAATGAGATTTGCGACAAGGAATTGTGCCACCAACTGGATTTAGTTAGAGACGAGAACTGGAATGGGCTGCACAGTTTCCCTGATTCTCTTTGTGTTGGCCATGCAAGTACTGCTGACGGCCAATGAGTAGTTCTCTGAGTACCATCTTCCCCCGCTGCGAGCTTTGCAACTCTTGGCAGCGTCGTCTGCTTTGTGGTTTTCCATGTGAAATCGTGAATGCATGTGTTCAGGCTATGCACCTGATAAGTGTTAGTATTGCCAACTTGGGTTGACCAAGGAAATTGTCCTTTTTGCCTGGGAAGGGGGCCTATACTAGTGGGGCTTATAGGGGTGGATGTTTCCTACATCTTTAGGGGCTGCAGCTCTGGTGTGAGTTGCAAGTGGGATTGAGTTCCAAATGAAATTCCTGTTCTCTTTGGTCTGACGTTCTTGTTTATTGGGACTTCGTTTTGCCTCTTATTTGGGGCTTTCATGGGCATCAGCTTATGGTGGCGCCTTGGGTTGGCGGCCCACTGTGACATCAGTCAGCGGGTTAGCGAGGAGCTCTTGATTACTTCTGCTCTGTTTGCCCCTATGGGGCCTTCATAATAGGCGACAACTTGTGGTGCCGCCTAGAGTTGGTCGGCCTACTGTAGCAATTGGTAACAGGTTTAGATCTTCTCTAATTTGCTTTTACTAATGGTTAATAAATGGGTAACATGCAACTTGATTTATAGGCCAGAGGTACTCGAATGCAGGTTGGCATTCCGGAAATTAATGTGTTTACTTTACATGAGCTATCATGATACTGGCTATATTTTAGCTCTTTCAGGTCATCAAGCTTATTGGCTCTCGCTGAGTCTGTTGTTGTTGCTTCTTGGGCTAGAGCATTCAACTGTCTCAGCCATTGTGCGGGCAGCAGTAGAAGTAAGTGCCGTAAGGCCTATAGAAGAAGAGGAAAAAGAGAGAGGGAAGAAGAGCAGTCATACTTCACCAGGGCAGATTTGGATATCCCAGGTGTTGTCCTGGCCTAGGTGTTTCTAATGTCGCTAAATAATAGAACTGTTCAGTTGTCCTCCGATTTTACACGGGCCGAGGCAGGCACTCAAGTTGGGGAAGGGGAGAGCAGGTCTCTCTCATTCTAGACAGGCTAGGACAATTGATGAAATGTTCCATCGTCTCCAGAGCAGATCGACAGTGTCTGCACACTGGGTCTCTGTCGGAGCTCCACCGGTTAAGGTGGAAACCAAGTGGGACATGCTCATACCTTGAATGTTTGATAATAGCGTCATGTCTTACGTAGCGAGGCTGGTTTGCGTGTAACGTCTTAGCTTTCCCGGAGCTGTCCCATCTGTTGAGCCATTTCTCCTTTACTAGTTGGGAGTTGCTTCGCTCACTCTACGAGTAGCCCCTTGGGGTTTGCTTACTGAAGTCGGCGTGTAAAGGCATATGAGCAGTATAGGGCTCCGGCCTCAGCTGCTAAGATAAGCCAAGGGAAGCCTCTTCCCTAGTTCCGACCTCAACCTTCACGTCGGTAGCAGCTGTCAAGGACTGGGCCCTTAGCACTGCCCGATCTGAGCTAACAGAGGCGGGACGCTGGGCGGCCAGCGGTACTATACCTGGTCTGGTCCCCTCTCTTGGTAGGTGTCCGTTAGACACCTGCCTTGCATTGCCGGAGTGGGTGCTGCTGCCTGGATGGGCGGGTTGCTGACGCCTAACCCTTCTGACCTTGCCCGACATGTGAGTGGGGAGAGAAGTTGGGCATTGCTGGGCGGGGGTGGCCGACGCTTCGTGACGAAGTCCAGTGAACAGGGCGCTGGCTAGTCAAGCGGTCCTGGGGATTAGAAAAGCCAAGTTTTTCCTTCCCAGCGCTTAGCGCACACCATAGGGCCCTACTTAAGTGGGGTAAGAAATATTCAGTCTTGGGAGTGTGTCCCATTGATGCACCTAAGTTGGGCTTTGCCCGCTTAGACTGTCCGAGCATCTTCCCTGATCCGGCTGAAATTGTCCGGTGGAAAACGTTGTTGAGTGTCGTTCAAGTGGCACCAGGAACAGGTGCGGGGCCCTGTCGGAGGTTGCCGCCTCTAACCAAAGTGTCTGGGCACGTCTGCTTGTCCCTATCTCTCACCCGAGTCGCTTGGACTACAGAGAAATCGGGGGGAGGCTGAGAGAAAGACAGTAGGTCAAATTGGTATGCTGCCCCTCTGGCCCCCCCCCCCTGCGCCGGGTGGGAACGGGGATGCGGCCCCCCGCTCATTTACGAGGGACCCCCCCCCCCAAGTTGCTTCTTGATCTTTCGGTTTTCCTTGGTGAGTTTTGCCCTGTTGAGGAAAGGCCCGCATAGACCGGCTTTTCCTCGAGTGGAAGCTTTGCACCTCTCGTCCTTCCTGGAGGCCGCCGCTTGGAATGATTTAACTCAACAACTCCTTATATGGTAGTGATAGTCCAAATGTGACTTAGCCATGCGGCTCGGAGGCTGATAGGTTAGGCTACTGCACACTTCCCTCTGTAACAGAGTTCAGATCCCCTGGAAAGGGGACACTACCCAAACACACATTTACACGACAAGGCAGGCAACAAAGAGCTAGCTGCTCGCTATCCACTCCCTGGGACTAGAATCAGAGCTAGTTGGGTGATTTGAGTTCGCACTACGTAGTACGTTGTGGGGAACAAATTCTGCTCGCCCCGGGCGCCCTCCTTTGCCAAATTGTCCGCTATATCGTTTCCCCGGACACCAATGTGTCCGGGAGTCCATTGGAATGTCACCCTTACTGCAAACCCAGACTCAAGCCTCACTACAGCATCACGAATTAGCTCGAGAGCTTCCGTTTGTTTTGCTGGCCGGGCAGCGAGATTCCAGAGCTTGGAGAGAGGCCCTAGAATCAGAGAGCACGACTATGTCCGCTGGGAACATTCTTCCACCCTCGAAATACTCAAGCATCGTTGTCAGTGCTCTCCCTATCGCTGTCGCTTCTGCATCGTAATTGGATGCTCTCGAGCCGCATGTACCACAGATTTTCTCGGCAGGCCTCCCATCAGGGAATTCAATATATACTCCAAAACCTGCATTCCGAACTGCTCCATCTGCTGATTCGTCCGTATAGGCGCGGATCGTAGAATCTGCGGAATACTGGTATATGGTTTCCAGCGCTGCCATTTTGAGGTAAATATGGGCGACATCTTTAGATGATGTGCCATTAAGGAGACAGGTGGATACCCTTGGCACCGGTAGGCTTTCGTATGGCGGCTGCATGTCCAATCGCCTAATTTTCTCTCTTGAACAATTTGTTTTATATTCCTGGGCCAATCTTCTTCACTTGCAAGCGATTGTTTTTGGTGTGAGCGTGAGGCTGCTCTGAATACGGCCCTTTTAGTAGGGTCATCGTCATCAATTCTGGCGTTTGGTTCGAACTGCATTAATGCACACTTTTCCCGCCCGATGTCCAAGGGTTCCACATTCGTAGTGATTTCTAAGGCTTAAATGGGCGTGCTTCTGAATGCACCAGTTATCAGCCTAAGGGCACTATTCTGTACTCGGTTCAGGCTTTCAAGTGTCCGTGGGCTTGCGGTCAATAACAATTATTGTAAGGGCAGTGTGTAATCTATGACCGGCCTGACGTACACGAGGTACAGTTGTTAAGTATCGGTGCCGATGCACATTTTGAGTTGCCTAGTTTCTTTAGGAGGTTCAGCAGTATTCTCATTTTCGTTATTAAATCCTCTGCATGGTCCTGCAACGTTAGTTTACAGTCTAGTTTAGCTCCTAGATATTTTGGTCAGCTTAATTTCTTGTTGTCTAATTAGGGTTCCGTTGGTGAAGAGTTGGAAGACTGTCTTTTCTGTACTAATTTTCAGGTTCCACAGGTTAGCATAGCAAGTTATAGTAGTCAGCGATTGCTGCACTCTTTCGACCAAGTTTTTGAAGGAGGTGCCGGTCGTCCAAACGGCAATATCATCGGTAAACAGGGTCGCTGCGGTGCCCAGGGTGGGTTCCAAGTCGCTAATGTAGGCTAGAAACAGGGTACAACTGAGAGCTGAGCCCTGGGGTAACCCTCCTTCTACTGTCCTCTCCTGGGATAGTGTCCCTTGCACTTTGGTCTTAATTGTGCGATTTGAGAGAAAGCTTCTGATCCAATTGTAGAGGTTCTCCGTGACTCCATGCCTTCGGAGCTTCAGCAGTAACCCTGTGCGCCACACCCTATCATGGGCTTCCTTAAGGTCAATGAAAACCGCCAGCGTGTGTTTTTGCCTATGAAAACCATTGATGATGCTCTCGAAGAGGCGAATCAGCTGATCGTTAGCCTGCTTTCCCTTCCAGAATCCTGTTTGGAGCCTACGCAGACTTCCCTTTCTCTCTAGGAGGTGAACGAGTCTGTTATTCACCATCCTCTCTATCACTTTATTTAGGTTTGATAGTAGAGAAATTGGCCTATAGCTGGACGCATTTTCGGGGCTTTTCCTGGCTTTGGAACTGGGACTAGGACTGCTATTTTCCACTTATTTGGGAGTTCCCCTTGCTCCTAAGCAGTAGTTTGTGTTTTCCTTTTGGTGACAACTCTTTCAACATTTCATTACTAATGTTGTCATCCCCGGAGGCCTTCTTAAGTTTGCACCCCTTTAGTGCTACCTCCAGTTCATGTATTGTAAAGGGTTGCATGCACTCATCTGCTTCTGAGCTGGTCTGTCCGCTATCTCCTCTTCCTGCACGCTTCAGCCTTTTGTCTAGTGGTCTCTTTTGTGCCTTACTAATATATCTGCATAGAGTTGATTTAGAGTTTCAGCTCGAGCAAGGGCCGTTGTAGCAACCCCAGACTTGTACTAATTGGCTCAAGATTAGATAGGCTTTGGGCGCCGTTGAGTCGATTTAGGATATTCCAAGTTCGTCCGCCATCTTCTGCAAGATTTAGGCTGCGGCACAATTCAATCCACTTCTGCCTTTTGGATCTTTTGGCTACCAATTTGACCTGTGCTGTGAGTTTATTATTGGACCTCCTGTGCTTCTATGAGTGACTCTTCGAACCTTTCTTCTTAGTTTTACTAATCTGGCCAGTTCCTTTGTCCAAAAGGGCCTATACTTTCTCACTCTTGATCGTGTAATGCTCTTAGAGGCCGCCCACAGCACAGCTTCGGTCAATGCCTCGCAGGATTCCGCCAGTGACATGCTCTGGAGGGTCGATCCGGTACAGTGCAAGATCGCTCAGAACACGGAAGGACCCCCAGTAGTTCCAGTTCCTCCGCCTACTGCCATAATTTGGGGAGGGGGCCTGGACATGGATCACGAACGGTAGGTGTCACTGCCCACATCTTCCATTACTTTAATTTCCACCACCGACTCCAGATCAACAGAGACCAAAGTCTGGTCTGGGCGACTGAGGTGCCCATTACTTCCATGCAGGAGGGTAGGCACAGAGTTACGATCCTGCTTTCCTACTAAATTTGAATTATCTAGCAAGTCTTCAATGAATCGTCCTGCCGGGTTAACTGCCTTTTCTGCATAACCCATTTCCCGGCTACGTGCATTTAAATCACCTGCCAATATATAAGAAGTTTGACAGTTTTCATCAAGTTTTATATTAGGCTCAGCTCTAGGTGGTCTATAAACATTATTCAGGGTGAAGCGCCGGCCCCCGTGTCATAATTTTATGGTCAGGATGTCAAGATTTAGTCCTTAGGTTTCCACTCGTTCTGCCGCTATATCGAGACGAACAAGAGTGGCGAGACCCCTGCATTGGTCACATTGGCAGGTGAAGAACCTATGACCAGATATGAAGGGGACCTCGATCTTCCCCAGAAGCGTTTCTTGAAATATTGCAATATGGATTTTTAAGTCTCTAAGGAGCTTATCAAACTCTAGCGCTTTGGGCCTTAGCCCACGGACATTAAGCTGAAAGATGAAAAGTCCTTCAGTGGGGCCACCTGCCGTTGGTGTCCCATGTAACGGTGCTTTAGCACGAGTATGACCGCCGGTAGCTGACTGGCAAGAGGAGCCCGGCAAACCGCCACTCCTGCCAAGGCGAATATGTTTGGTGTTCGCCGCCCAACTTTTACTGCTATATATATTCATATTCATGATGGGGATAGTGTGTGTGTTCCGGCTCTTTTTACTCCTCGAGAAAGGCAAATGGAGTGACCCACCGTTCGCTCCCTGGACTCTGATCACGAGACCAAGGCCAGCAAGGCCCAGCATGCTACCAGTCAGTCTGTTGTCAGTCAAGGTAGACCGAAAAGCTAGCCGGGGCAAGCCAGACGCGAAGTTCCCCGTACATACTAGCGCTGGGGTGGGTCCCGAAGGTACTCCAATATCAGTTTCCCCTCACCAGACCACCGGGGCGGAGGTTACCTGCCGAAGGTACCCGGCGACAGGCCCGGACAGCCCACCTGAATCTCTGCCGATGAGGGGGGGGGGCCTTGTAGTTACCGTTGCCCAAAGTGTTGCCAGAAGGAGGCGTCAGATGTGGATTTAGGCTTAAGTCGAAAACCCACGAACCATGGCTAAATTGCTATCTCAGACAGAGCCCCTGAAAGCGTCTGACTTTGCGATGTTATCGGCCCACGCCCCGAAGGGCTGAACAGCCGACCATCGAAGCATTTGAGCAGTTCTCTAGTGGACCAGACTTGGGAGAGGGCTGCCTAATGGCACCACTTAAGGCATTCATGGATGATACAACAATCCTAGTCTCATCCCAAGAAGAGGTAAGGCAGATGCTCAGAGACTGGATGATTTGGCCTCCTGATGCAGAATGGCATTCGCACCCAAGAAATCCAGAAGCCTCTCTCATAGAAACGGAAAGAGATGACACAATGCAATTTCGGGTAGGTGAGGAAGTAATACTAACAGTCGAAGAGTTACCTGTGACAAGTATGGCCCTCTAAAGGACACCAAGCAGAGGAATGACTTGCAGACTCAGCTGATAGCTGGCCTGGAGAATATCGACATGAGTGGTCACCGAGGATGTTTCAAAGTGTGGATCCTCCAATTGAATCCTCCAGAACTGCTATGGACATTCTTAGATTATGAAATCCCCGTCTCAATAGTAGAGGGATTAGAGCTAAAGACAAAACGCTACACAAGGAAGTGGCTAGAGCTCCCGCCATGCTTAACCAACGTCTCACTAACCTGTAAGCAAACGAAGTTAGTGCTATAACTCAAATCCCTGGGTAAAGAACACAGGATAGGGAAAACGCGCCTTCACCTGATGTTCAAGGGCTCACAGGACGATGCTGTGAAGAATATAGAACCTGAACTGACAACGGGCCGAAAGTGGAAAGTGAATGAAGACGTCAATGCAGCAGAACAGTCCCTACAGACAAAGGAGATCATCGGGTTCACTGATAGAAAACGATTAGGATCGGGTGGACAAACGGTTTCATCGTGGTCCACAGCGATGCCCAAGGAAAAACGAGACATGGTTCTCCAAGAAATCAGGCATGAGGAAGACGAAAAAAGAATCTAGAAAGCTGTGCAGTAGGGGCTACAGTGGCAGTGGACAAAGTGTCCTCCAAAGACATGCTTTCAGTATTCATGCCACATTTGATGTGCTACCCACAAAAATAAACCTCACCAGGTGGAAGAAGGAGACTATTGACGAATGCCCACTCTATAGGGGGAAATAGATATTACAACATGTTCTCTCTGATTGCAAAGTCGGCTTGGCCAGCCTAAAATATAGCTGGCAGCCAAACCGTGTGCTTGAAGTAATGGCAAGAACAGTTGCATTATCAATGACGAAATCGGAGAACTCAGATGAATCCCGGAAACATATATTCGTCGAAGAGTCAACAAGTAATTCCATCAAGGCCCCCTGCAACACTCCAGTACGTGGTATACTGGAGGGAGCCGGTGACTGGAACATATTAACTGATTTGCCATTATAGGGAGACTATCCCAAATTAATTCAGAGGTCTGTTAAGAGACCGGAAATAGTGCTTAGCTCGAGGATTGCGAGGTCGTGCATCCTTGTCGAGGTAACTGTTCCGTATGAGACAAACATGGAGGAGCAGCAGGAGTACAAGATGGCTAAGTACAATGATCTCCTAATGGGTTTGTATATCGTAAAGCGGGAATGACGGCGAGCATATTCACGGTAGAAGTTGGAGCAAGGGGCTATGTTTGTTCAGCAGTATATTCTCTGCTGAGGAAGCTCAACTTTAAGTGGCGGAAATGTTAGAAGTGAGCTATCAACAGCAGCAGAGAACTCTTCCTGTTGGATCTGGTGTAAAAGGAGCGAGGTGTCCCCTGCAATATCTGATGCAAGGCGGCAAATTTTAATATAATCGGTATAGCCATAAATACATTGGCACGATTAGCGTACCGATTAGAGCACTAGACTGAAAGCAAAACAGCACCAGTTCAAATCCCACCAGAAGCCCATGAGGAAAAAAATATAAAGATGCTTGACGGACATCGGGAGTCATGACCCTGGTGTGGCGGGGTTCCAGAAGATGTCAGGAAGTTAAAGACCGAAACATCTGATGAAAGAACCCACTCTCCCTCTGAAGACCGTCACCTGTCTCGCTCCACCAGAGGAGTTTTCCTACCACTTGATCAAGATACATCGATAGTTCATCACTCTGTTCTCTTGCCATATTTTACACTTTTGTTACACTCTTAAAATACGCAATAACGACTTACAATTTGTTAATGTGTGTTCCACAATGTAAAGAGAGGAACAAGATGTCTCTATCACGTGACAATTGACAATGTTAAACGTGATCATCACAAGATTCCGAGCGAGTCTCTTGCTCAACGTTAAAAAGAATATTTATTAAGAGGAGTGTGTGTGTGTGTGTAAATTTTATTTCTTTCTTTCCTTTATATATTATATATATATAATTATATATATTGTTAGAGATGGATAATTCTTATGTTTTCCACTGAATTTGGCATGTTGAAATTAGAGGAAAATAGTCGAAGAATGATAGATTTTCTTGAACAATTACCATAGCAACGACACCTTCGAATGTGTCCTCTCGAAAGGGGCTGTCTTTGCTATCTATATCTTGCATTGAATATCAGCGCAACAGTGAAAATTAATGAACCTATTGTTAAACACATTGTCCAAAGAGTTACTTTTGTTTGAGCTCTTTGTATGACAAAAAATCTGGAAGTCTTTGAAAATGCCATGTAGGAAAATGTCGGAGTTCGTTTTTTCCCCATAATAAAGATATATTTTTCTCCCAAAAGTATAATAAGAAGAACCCGCACAAATTTACATTTTTGGTCTTGTTGTGAAATTGATGTATTCCAAATTTTGCGGGTACAATCCGTTCTGAAATGGAAAATTTGATTGCATAATAGTGACAATCATTTGGGTTAAGCTGGGGAAACATAACAAGGGGAGATTTTTATTCAGGTTTTAGATTTCAGTCTTTATTTAATTTCTGGTCTGCCTTTGTAACTTCGGTGTCTTTTGCTGCCTTGTTATGGATTTCTGGTCATATCCGTTCAAAAATTGTGTTCCCTTCCATTCATCGTTATGAGGACTTCTGTAGAGACTCTAGTGAGCTCTCGTGAGTCTCCATGTGACCTCCATATCGTTTTCTGTTCAAACAGAGTGTCTTGGCCGTTACAATGGGTTTATAGTTCACAACTGAGCTATGAAGCAGCAGAAATAAAGAATAATTTTTTCTATTTATAAGACGCAGACGTTCATATACTGTCACCTATCCCTTAGATTTGGGATCCGTCGGGGCGCAGCAGAGGATCTTCTAACCACAGCTTTCCATTCCTCTCTATCT
>JBCAUA010023447.1:0-12611 GCA_038406235.1 Peronia verruculata
TACTACTACTACTACTACTACTACTACTACTACTACTACTACTACTACTACTACTACTACTACTACTAATACTACTACTACTACTAGTACTTATAATAATAATTCGTCCACCTCTCCTACTACTACTACTACATGTACTACTACCACTACTACTGCTACTACTACTACTACTACTACTACTACTACTGCTGCTATCACTAGAATCACTACCACCACTACCACCATTACTGCTTTTACGACAACAACTACTACTATACTGTTGTTTTATCATGGTATGAGAGAGCAAAATAGACTTACTAGCTAGACAGACTCGCGCCTACTCATTAAATTTAAAGAGGTTGAACACGGCTATTTACTGAAATACACACATCAAAGAAGCGACCATTCTAGCCCTTTTGTGCACATGTTAGAACTCAATCTTCCAGCATGTCATATACTCTGGCAATCATACTGAGAATATTAAACCAATACAACATCAAAGCAATCCTTAAGGTTGTCATTAAGAGCTGTTTAGATTTCCCCCGTCCCAGGTATGATACTTCAGCTTCAAATTTTCGCTTTATGAAGAATATTAATATCTTCATGTGTCTGTGAGTGTTTTTTTTTATCGTGAAATGAAATGAAATAATATAATATCTTCGGTGGCTGGTTATTTATTTATTTATTTACTTATTTATTTATGTATTTATTTATTTATTTACTGTCATTTTTGTTCATGTCAGATTTAAATTTCAGCTCCCTTTCATCCATACTGCAAAGATGAAATATATATACACACAATACGATTATAACCTGTTGCTGTTTTTGTAAATGCTGATGTTTTGTTAATGTCGATGTTGTTATTGTTAATGTTATTTTTTGTTGTTGTTGATGTTGTTTATGACATTGTTCATGTTGTTGTTGTTGTTGATGATGATGATCTTGTTGTTGATGTTCTGCTGTTGCGTCTGTGAGACTTTTTTTTGTTGTTGTTGTTTTTTGTGTTTTTTTAAATTAAAAAACAAACAAAGAAACAAACAAAACAAAAGAGAGGTGATTGCGAGTGATTTTAAAACTATAAATTCGACACAATAACATCACGTCAAGGTTAAGATAGGGTGGATGTTAGATGCGATCCTTTTTTGTCGTTTTACCTTTGTACCTATGCGTAACGTGAGGCAAGATAACGTCGTAATGTTCTGTGCTAGCGAAGTTGTGGCTGTCTCTATAATCTCCGTATAAGTATATGGTGTCGCTGTCTGAATAAAAGGCCACACCTAGGAGTGGAATCGCGCAAGTTAGCATTGGTGTAAATATCATCCTTATTGTGCTTTTATTTTTATATTTGAGTGTGGAATTTTTTTTTTCCTCAAAAACTAGGGGGGGGGGGGGGGGGAGAAGAGGAGGAGAGGGCTTGCCCATCACATTTAGCACTTGTGTTCCTTTCCGCAGACACTTTAGTAACATAGTAGAACAAATAAATCATCGTATATGGTTTATAAACCCGAGGCAATGTTTCCTGAGCGTCTTGTTGTGTGGTGCTATTTTCTGTCCCCATGTAAGTGTGACTGTATCTTGCATATTATACACTGCATGTGTCTCGTCAACTGTCAATGGAATTTGCCTTTGAGGACAAATAAAGTTTATCTGACGTTATCTTATCTTATTTCGTCTTATTTTTATTGGTAAACCAGCGATTTCAACGCTGTCTTTGTGCAGATGACCTCTCATGGACACGAGTGTGGCTGGAGAGACCGATTCTCGAGGCACACACCCGTGAGTAGTAGGGGATTTGGAACGTGGCTGAGTTAGGAAGGGAGTAGTGTCCTTCCGTCCCCCATCTTATCTTGTCCTTTATCATATCTTATCTTGTCGTGCCGTATGTCATCTACTGTTGTATAACCGTAAACCATAAAGCGCCCCTCGTACCACACAAGTATTAATGTCAAGATACAGAATCTGACATCCCAACAGTCATAATTGCCATTCTTACTTTTAGAAGGATTGATTTCATTTAAGGCGCATCAGTTTTGAAGAAAGAGTCCAGGTTCAGATAGAGATAAAAGCTGAAGCGACCGAAAGCGCGTTATTATATTATAATACTTATTGTTTTTGTAAATGTTGACACAATGTTTTCCAGAATAATCTGTGGCTAGAAGCTGAGTCTATTTTTGTTTCTACACAGATGAGTTGTTTCAGGATAGTACGGAGCTGGGATTTTATAAAGTGGCCAGGCCATTAGTAGTACACGTATGTAGCCGTTGATGTAGGTGCTGCTGTTGCTGTTGTTATTGATTGCTGTAGTTACTGTTGTTGTCGTTGTTGTTAAAGCCGTTGTTGCTATCGCTATCGATTGTTGTAGTTATTGTTTTCGTCGTTGTTGCTGTTGGTGTGGTGGGGATGGTTGGGAGTGGTGGTGGTGGAGTGGTGATGGAGGTATATGTGTGCGTGTGTATGTCAGTATGTGTTTATTTAAAACTTTATATGTGCTACCGATCTTTTGGCCGAGAAGTCTCAAGGGATGGATCTATTCAAAGATCCTCTTATCAAACTTGTCAGTGGAATTCCTTTTCCAACCGCGTAGTTGCTATGCACGAGTCGTATCAAAGTGCTCACGTTTTGATACCTTAATTCTTTACATCCGCGATTATTTCAATGGTAGAACAGGAGTAGACGTATTCAACTACACGTTGACTTTCATGTCTACTCTGAAAGTCACAATAGAGGAGCTCTGTACATGCAGGTGAAACATTTACCACAGCGTCTGTGTTAGATGACTCATATAGAAATCGTGACGTGATAGTGATATACATATGAAGAAGACTCCGGTGGAAAAAAAAAAAAAAATCTGTGAGTCACAGTTTTGGTGAAAAATGAGTTACTGCCCTAACGTTATAAAACACATCGCTTAGATGGAAAAACAAGAACAAACAAACAACAACAACAACAAAATACAACAAAACAACGAGGTAAGTTCCGTTAAAAAGAGAGTATACAGTGAAAAACCATATATAGAGTTCTTAATCTATATTTTAATTTCAGTTTTTCTCCCTTTGTAGAAAATGTGACTTATCTGGGGTTTTTTTTTCCACTGGACTCTTCATATACATAGCAGCATGGCGGAGACAAAGTGTTATGACACTGTTGTTTCTCAGGCACGATAATATCGTTATGCCATTATGAGAACTTTGAAACTCAGGTACTTGGTTTTTACATTAATACGTAGAACTCAAGGGAAAATGGCGGTTAGATATGATAGATTTTATAAGCGGTTACTGTAGTTGTCAACTCGTTTCTGCATGCTGTTGTCGTTTGCTCAACAATTAGAACCAAAAATGTTTAAAGAAAAAATAAATAAATCTTCCAGCCTATAGTGATGTAAGAAAATCAGAAATATGCTGCAAGCCATAAGGCAAACCAATTGCCAACGACAGTTATGTATGTGTTTGATAGCTCTTAATTAGCTATTGTTTCGTTGGCACACAATTGTAATCTCAGTGTCATTCATGTCTCCTCCTGCCTTGTAAACGTCGTTATTACTATGTTTGGCATTATGTAGCCTTGTAGATGCTGATGTGTCATGGAAGGAAAAGAAAAAAAAAATCCCAACGCAAACCTCTGTCCCTTCTCTCTTTCTCTCCCCCCCCCCCCCCCAAAAAAAAATGAATTTAAAAAAAAAAAAAAAGCACAGGTGAAAAGTGTAGTGTTGAAAAGATGATCAGATAATTAATGTGTCAAGTGGTACTTTGCGCGTTTCACGAAGCAAAACAGAAACACTTATTCCCCTGCTGCTGTGATGCATCTGGAACTCAGGCTCAATAGTTCATGTTCAACTAAGGACTGACCTGAAAATCTCCGGCAGTGTTTATACCCTCTGCTAAAAATGGAACACGCATCTAGATGTGTTATGCTTCAACATGAAATCCGAGAACAGTTGTCACCGGTCCTGTGCATACCGAGATAACCTCCTTTCAACCGCCTTTTTCAACCCAGAGGTTGTTGAAAGGCTTCTAAACACCGGATTCCGTGCATTTTATTTTCCTGTTTAACCATGTCAATGATAGTGAACGGTTTGGACTGTTTGTACCCCCAGTAAAAATGGACGGCAGTTTCCAGCCGTTCGCTTCGTCGGAACAAATCAGTTTCATCCGTTCTTTAAGCTCTTTCGCGTAGATTTGGTCTGTAGTGTTCCTAAGCTTGATGTTTGATGTTCAGATCATTGTTTGGGACGATTTGTTTCATAATTCTCTGACATTTGTACAGTAGTTATATTTCAGACGATTATGCCCCCTCTTCCATCCAGATGCCGTAAATTAGGAATAAATGCCATGGATTTACAAGATTTTTTTTTTTTAAACCGGGGGCAGAGGAGGAAAAATTTATTGTATTTTGCGCCATAGATTTATGAGAAATTATTATTTTTTTTCTTTTTGAGTAGATATTGCCTACGTTTTCTCTTTCCCGCCCCTTTTCCAGGTGTCTTTCTCTCTTTCTATTTCTCCCGCCAGTAGTATAATAGTTCGTATTCGACTGAGCAAAAACTTGGAAATCGCGGGTGGAGTGTTTGCACCCTCTTCCTAAAACTAAAACACTCATTGGTATTTGTTGCGGCTCCACCACGAGATATGTTAAGAGTTGTCCTTGATCCCTTGCATTTTTATGTGTTTTTTTTTTTTTTGTCAGTGTGAACAGTTTGAAATGTTTGTACCCGCCTAGCTTACTAAAATTAATCGGGGATTTCCAGCCGCTCGCTTGGTCAAAACAGATCTATTAACAGGAAAAACTCTTTATATGGTAGGCTGCTGATACATCTACTCCCTCACTCTGTCCACCTATCCCCGCCTTTCTCCTTCCCTTTTCTTTTTTCTTATTCGTTTCCTTTCTTCTTTTCTTGTTCCTTTCCATCACCATACATTGCCCTGTATTATAGTTATCTTCTGTATAGCGTGTGATTTATTTGCTGTGTACGAACTGTGTTTATATTACCATATTGTCACTCATATTATATTGCAAAAAATTCAAGTCAAAACACTATCGCAGACAACTTGATTTTAAAAGTGAGGAAAGAAAAAGTTTACGGAAAAAACAAAAGACAAGAAGAATACATAAAATCGGAATAAGGCAAGAGCAAACCAACAGGTTCCGTTAGAAAAAACAAACAAACAGACAAACAAAAACAAAACTAAACAAAACAAAAGCGATAAGTAACAGACAGAAACAGTAAAATTATGCCCGCATTTTTGTTGTTGTTGTTGTTGTTGTTGTTAATTGTTTTGAAGGGAAAAATTAAAAGGATCAATAATTGCAGCAATATTTACCTTTTGTTTTCTGATGATCAGCGTTCAAACTGCCAGTTTTGAAAAGACTCCAGGCACACGGCGGATATGGAGCATCAAAAAGTATCCACACACACCAATAATGTCCTATCCTCTTGAAAGCGTGTGCAATGGAAACGATCACTGATAGTGGTAAATGTTCCAGAAAAGAGAAAAACAACAGAAAAAAAAAGTATCCACAAGAATAAAAGTCAAAAGTAACTAAAGAGAAAAATTGGTAACGGATTTGATATCGCGCGTATCCAGGTTAACATGCGGCTTCGGCTGGGTATTGGTGCGTCATGGTCTCTTCCCTGGGCTTTTAATGCACGCGCTTAGCCATCTTCGCGCGCGCGGCCGACTCATGCGCGTCGCGAGCGGATAGCCCGAGCAGGCGGGTGCGATAAAGTGTCAGTCTGTAGTGTGAAAATACTCACGATCTCGCCCGTCCGCTGCCAGGGTCGTTCAAACTGCGGCGTTTTATGTCTTCGGAAAGGATTGTCATCCACATCATTCTCCAGGAGGGCCTCACAGCAGAGCCAGATATAAATGCAGAAGACTCAAAGCATTTGCTAATGTTTTAATCGTTCTGAGAATACATTTAAGAAAAACGCCCGGGAGCCAGTCAAAATGAGCCTCAAGTTTACCTTCTTGATCAAAAACAATAGTTCATATTCCACTAAGCAAAAACCTGGAAATCCCCGGCGAAGTGTTTGTACCCTGGTGCTCAAAGTAAATTAATACTGATTTATGTTTGTTGCTTTAAATAGAATACTCACCGATGTTTGTTACCGCTCCACCACGAGATCCGAGAACAATTGTCACCGGTCCCGTGCATTTTTATGTTTTTCTGTGTCAGTGAACAGTTTGCAGTGTTTATACCCTCTCACAAACTTTAGATGGGGATTTCCAGCCGTTCGCTTGGTCGAAACAAATCTATTAGAGTTGTTACCTTTATCAGAACACTATTAAACAGTGTAATTAGGTAATAAATAGCCTACAATGCATTCTTCAGTCTCATTTTAAATCCTAAATATATTAGACGTAAAGATATGTATGAGCACCTCGGTATAATTATTACCTATACATAATATTTATCAACTGTAATTGGATTCTTTCTTAAGAACAATCGAAGTTCATCTTTAATATAACTTAATGGTTATTTTACCCGCAGTTTATCCCTACTAGTTTCATATTTTCTCTTCGGAAAGATTTAGAAGTAGCTGATTTTTGTTTTCAATGTTTAGCTCAGGATCTACTGTGTGTATAAGATATTGCCAGCATTGGTACTCAGGCAGATCGTTAGAGAGACTCTCATTCTGTCCACACGTCTAAACCAAATAACGAGGATAATATAAACAAGGGCTGTGATAGTGAAGAGGATGTAGTGCAATGTAGTAATGATAGTGATAAAGCACTAAATCTAATAATATATATGACAGTGATTAATGAAAAGATAAATGGATTAATGACTGAAATAATGAATAATAATAATAATAATAAGGAAATCAATAGATATAAAAGCCAACGAAAACATGAATGAATTAATTAATGAATATTAAATAAATAATAAATAAAATATGTAACTATATTAGTCAGGACATAGGTCTGTCACTAAGTACGTAAGTAGGTGAAAAGTAATTAAGTAAGAAGGTATGTAGGTAGGTATTTAGGTAGGTAGATAGGTAGGTAGGTAGTGCGTCTTGCTAACAAGGAAATTGACTATAGCAAAAAAAAAAAAAAAAAGGTCTGCAAACTGTGTTATGCATTAGCAAGAAAAGAAGGAAAAAAACAAAGGAAATGCATAAGGAAGGACATAAATAAGTAAGTACGTAAGCACAACTCGTGCAAGCAATAGCCAATGCGACCGATTTTGCAGTGCGTCCTGTTGATAAAAATTACAAGGAAATAGACTAACGGAGAGAACAACAATGTGCAAACTGCGTCATGCATTAGCACCTTTTAGCAGAATCCCTCAGTTTATTTGAAATCATTGCAAAGGAGAAGAAAACCTTCTGCACTCTGATTCAAAACGGGCACCAGACCATTTGGCGTGAGTCCGAGGCGTCCGTATAACAGGTTTAGAATGAGACAGGAATTAATAAAACAAGAACCAATCACATGGAGACATTCATTAAATTCAAATCTGAGAAAATATTTAAACATTTACAAAAATAGCCAAATTAAGAAAAGGCCGCTAAATCTGTGAGCACAGGGCAGGCAAAAATAACAGGAGTCATCCTGAGTTTCCGCTCGCCGAAACCTTATCGTCTCAGAATGACAGTATCCAAACTACGCTACAAGGTTGTTGCTGTTAGAACAATTTAATTGTGGCATCACAATTTATGGCCAGCCTTCCATGAACCAGTCACCTGGCGGGTTTATTGGAACGCTTTGCGCCAGTCCCATTTCGTGATTGGCCATTTACCAAAGGGGTCTCCGGGGCTATGTAGTTTAGCGTCTGCTTCATGGTGAAGACAACTCACGTCTGTGAGGTTGTGGCCAGGATCGACTTGCGGGTCCTCTCATTGGAGGATGGAAAGACACGAAGATCGTAAACCCGCATTTTTCACTGACTCAACGGTCCCCTGGCTGTCTCCGGGTAGGGAAGCCCGACGTCTAGCCTTCTCGAATAAGGGCGAATATGTCTGGAATGTCCTTTGTGTACGTAACGCACAGTTAAATAATCCATGGCGGGCCAAAATCTATGAAGATTAGACGAAATGCCGCTGTGCGGGCAAAATTTCCTTATTTCAAATTTCTAACCAAAAAGATTATCGGCAGCAAAAATAGGCAACCACATAGCCCCGAGCTAACCCTTTCTTAGAAGACCAAAGATTGTAAAGAAAACTATAAAAGAGGACATAGACTGTATGCTGTATGTGTAAACCTGCTGTGTGCCGTTTAGGCCCGCTGTCTGTCCACAGTTTCCTATCTTAGGATTGAAAGGCTATAGCAAAAGTTCCGTAGTCGGAGTCAGGTATTCTCTGTTTAGATTTTCTATCCGTGATATAGAGATGTGCAGTTCTATTACATTTTTCCCCTTCATTGTTTTATGGCATAGCTTTCTTTCTGTTTTCTTTATTTTATTATTTTTAAAGACAAGTCGAATATCATGTCTCCTTAACTTGATCTTTTTAAGGATTGTCGACAGGCTTTGTCGATCGCGTCTAACATGTCAAGGATAGAACGGCCCATTACCTTGATTTCAAATGTATGTTTGAAAATGTCATTCCTCTGCGTCAGAGTTCAAATTCTCGTTTCAGATCCTGAAAATAGATCATCAATGATGAGAAAATTAGACAGGTAGCTCCATAATCTTATCTCACTCGTAACTGGATATTACTGTCTTCTCTGTACCGACTAATTACATGACTGACTAGCCTGACCGACTGACTGACTGACTGAGTGGCTGGCTGACTGATTGACTGAGTGGCTGACAAACAAACCGACCGAATATTGACTGACTGCTAGACTGACTAATTAACTGACTTATTGAATAAATGCATAAAAACAAACAAGCTAAAAGACTAATAAAACAATTTTTAATTAGCAAAACAAACAAACAAACAAACAAGCAAACAAACAATCAAACAAAAACAAAGTAAATAGATGATTGGGTGAGTGAACGGGTGGATGAGTGAGTAAGTGAGTGACTATATGAGTGAGTGAGTGAATGCATGGGTGGATGAGTGAGTGAGGGATGAATGAATGTGTGAGTGAATGAGTGAGTGAATAAGTGAGTGAGTCAGTCGAGTGAGAGAGTAAGTGAGTGAGTGAATGTGTAAGTGAGCGAACTATTAAGTGAGTGAGTGAGTGATTGAGTATGTGAGGGAGTGAGTGAGTGAATGAATGGATGTGTAAGTGAACGAACTAGTAAGTGAGTGATTGAGTATTTGAGAGAGTGAGTGACTGTGTAAGTGTGCGAACTACCGGTAGTGAGTGAGTGAGTGAAAGAGTGTGTGAGGGAGTGAGTGAGAGACTGACTGATTAAATAAAATATAAATAAATCCAAAGAAAAGAATATTTTTTGTAACTCTTGCAAATTCTGTGAAAATGACACTGACGATCTGTATTGATCCAAAGGTTTCACTACTTTGTTGATTCGATGACAAGTTCATGCATCAGCGGAAGAGAAAACATCTTCGATCCTGTCCGAAATCGATCACCAAGGTTTCACCCGAACGGAACATATTGATGCAGACTCACAACAGACAATAGATGATCTCATAATACGTTGTTATGCATTGTATCTGCATCTGTTTCACAAACATGACTTGTAGTTAATCGGTTTGTGTAACAACAGACTGTGGTAACTGTGCAGTTTGTCAGTGAATCGGCGAACTGGCGAATGTAAAGACTTGGCTGGGTCAGTACAATACGTGTCGGAAAGCACAAAAGCGACTAAGAGAGAAAGAAAATAAAAAAAGAGAGAGAAAGAAAGAAGAAAAGAAAGATAGAAAGAGAGAAGCAGAAAGAGAAAAGGAAGGAAGGAAGGAGGAAAGATTGAAAAGACATGGAGGAAAAGAGAAAGAAAGAGAGAAAGAAAGAAAGAAAGAAAGAAAGAAAGAAAGAAAGAAAGAAAGAAAACGCAAAGCCAAGAATTGTGTTGAAATGGAGCGACATTTGCATACCGGTATGCCCCCCCCCCCCTTTTTTTTTTTTGTTGGCGACACTGACAAATTTATACCTGGTCTAGACATGTGGTGTTGCACCTCGACGGACGGAGAAGACCTGCAAAAATTGTCAGAAGTCGCCTGATGATGCCAGGTGAAGGAAGGGTCTATAAGAAGAAGGAAAAAGAAGCGAGAAAGACGACGAAGAAGAGGGAGAGCAAGAGGAAGAAAGAGACCCTTTTCTTTTTCAAAGGGCAAAATGTCAGAACCAGTCAGAATTCCAACCCGGAACTTTAGATCCCCAGTCCAGCGGCCCAACCGCTTGGCCACCGGGGAGTGCCGGAGGGGAGGGGGGTTACCGACCAAGAATAGCATTATCACCCGCGGTGTTACCTGTTCATTTAGCCTGTCAGAAAGAAAAAGGATTTGGGGGGGGGGGGGGGAGAAAGAGGGGGTGTAAATTAACCCATTAACGACCTGCCATCATGCAAAATAGAATCATTAATCAGTGTCATGGTCACAGACACCTTTTCAATTAGCTGGATTTGGTGACCTGAGGCGGGAGGTCGTCAAATGTGGTTTTATCAAACTTTCCCCGGGGTTGCTCAAAATAACGGCACTCTTTGGAGTTTCGTCTCCCATCAAGCCACATCCTGAGCCCTCTACACCAGCTGAGCATCCTTTCCAAGATTGATATTTCAGCATTTACATAAACGTGTTTTGAGAAAGTTATGATCATGCTTGAAGCCTACAAGGCATGCCGTATGTTTACAATCCTTTTTGATAGTTTTCTTTTCAATCTTTGATCCTTTAATTTATACCGACATCCTTTGATGTAGCTTTAGAGTTATAAACGTCTTCGACCATGCGTGGCGCAGTATAGCCGTAATCATGTTGATGCGCCATCAAATCCCAACACAAACAAACTTACAAGCAAACAAATGAACGGCTGATCTTTGCCAGCTAGTGCTTCTTGATTTGTTGGATGCGTAGGAAAAAGTCTGGAAGAAATAGGTACGGTATTATTATTATTATTATTATTATTATCATTTCGATGAGGCATATCGGCTTGTGGCGGTTCATTATATTTCGGGAAACTAGAAGTTGTCGTGGGACGAGTACAATTTTATTAGTCTGACCCCAGGCGTCCCTATGCC
The DNA here is from genome assembly GCA_038406235.1 of Peronia verruculata. Taxonomy (NCBI): domain Eukaryota; kingdom Metazoa; phylum Mollusca; class Gastropoda; order Systellommatophora; family Onchidiidae; genus Peronia; species Peronia verruculata. Next base: position 11,068 of record JBCAUA010023447.1, read on the forward strand.
AGGCCGAACAGCCGGGGTAGGCATTGAAGGCTGACTGTTTACTTCACGAGATTTAAAACGCCGTTTAAAAATTCAGTAACAAGTGGCCAAGTTGTTGACCTTAATTGAATTTTATTCATACAAATCATAACTTGGCAAAAATGAGACATAATTAATTTAAATAGATCAATGGCATGAAAATATTCATCGCATTCAGATATGACAAATATATCAGACATTTATAACAATAGCCAAACTTTAAAAAAGGCCGCCAAATCTGTGAGCACCATGCATGCAGAGGTTCTTGAGAGAGTTTATGTTTCTTTTGAGCAGCATTTTGTCCGTGTATAAGAAATGAAGAGAGAATTCTCTTGCTAAGGCGCTTCAAGAGCCTGACGAGGGCGTAGGACGCCGAAAATTTGCACGAGACAACAGAACTCAGCAGTGAAGCGCTTTAGCAAGAGAATTCTCTCTTCATTTCTTATACATGCAGAGGTTAACAAGATTCACACGATCTGTTTCGCTCACCGGTTTCGTTATCTCAGAATGAAAGTGTCCAAACTATTTTATGAAGTCTTTGCAGTTAAAACAGTTTAATTCTAGGGCCACGATGTATTGCCAGCCTTCAAATGAATCCGGTTACCTGGCCTGTTTATAGGGACGCCTAGGTCTGAGCTGATAGGTCATGTGCATTGTGTATTATCCGAGAGTTGTGCTTGTGGGATGAGCCTCGATGGTGCCCAGCGGTAGGGATGCCATCCTCCTCCCGCCACAACCCCGCCCTGGCCTGAAATTACCTTGTTCTGTTTGAGAACACTCCATGCTTTTATGCAGAGGAAGGCGGACTACATAAAAATTGTAGACATGTAAACGGCAATAAAAGTTTGCGTTCCATTCCAACTTTTACTCCAACATTGTGCTATGTATGTTGATCTCTGGGACGTGTGGGAGTGAATGCCTAAAGACTCACGCAGAGCAACCACCTCTGCGGCCCCGCATAAGGGACAGCCGAGATAGCACCCGTGCGGGGGCCGAACGGCTTACCCAACACAACATGAATATTCTCGCAATCACATTTTCATAAGGCTGTGACTAAGATAGACACCATAGTGACTATCCATTACTCAGAGTTAGATAGGCACCACACTGCCTATGAATTACTCAATCTTTACTCCGCGATCCAACCCTAACCCTTAGCTCTAACCCTTAATCATGACCCCAATTCTTGATCTCCAATCCTGATCCAAATCTCAATCCTGACCCTAACTCTAGCCCCAATCTTAGCCGTAACCCTAGTTCTAACGAAATATTATCCCAAGTATGATGATGCATGGTGCCGGCGTTAGAAGGCGCGTTATTCAATTCCTCATGTTTACCTTAAGAATCCACCAACGGTAGGGGAGTGCTGTAGTGATCACGAATCCATTTTCTCGTCCTAAAGTCTTTAAGATTTTTTTGTCGCATGATCAATTTGACAATATTTAGGATTAGGTGGACCCCGGGTATATATATATATATATATCATCTGTAATTATTCATCATCAATGATCAATGCACACCATCTA
>JBCAUA010023468.1:0-12610 GCA_038406235.1 Peronia verruculata
TAAGGAGGTGTAAGTTTAGCCTCCTGACTGGTCAGCTGTTTTGCTCCTTCGGTCGTCTGTAAACACTTGAGTCCCTCGTGCGATTATCCGCGGGGTAGCATAGCAATATTATGTTTTCAACAGTGATACTGTTATGTGAAAACTCACACGGCGTTCAAGTGCTAGGCGGTATTGATGTAACTATGCGCTAAAATGATCAGGAATTGCTACAACTAATTATAACACACACGCAGGGAAGAAGGCTGTGCTTATCTGCATAGATAGGTCTTTAACTAACGGTAACGATCAACTAATTATAGTTGCAAAGACAATATGGGTTGCGTAACTTTTCAATTCGCCTAAGAACCCGTCCGCCTAAGAACCCGCTTTTTTGTCTCCCAACGACCGGGTTCTTAGGCGGAGACCACTGTATCTCAAAAAGCTGAAAGTGACAAAAGCCAGTGTTGCAGAACAGTGATGATTTGTGGATATTTTTCCAGGAATGTGTCAGTTTTGCAAACTTTTTTGTTCATGTATTCCATCCTGTTGAATCAGTACAAAAGTTTCTTTAGAAAAACCTGACAGTTCATTTGTATCCTTTTTTCAATTTACCCCATTTGGTCATGTTACTAAGTAGAAATATTCTTCTGATAATTGCTTTAACTTCATATTGTATTGATTTAGCTACCATGGTCCTGTGATTAATAAGAATGCATTTTTATGAGGATTGCTCAAACTTATTGTGAATTTGTGTTCTCTCCACAGAAAAATCTACACGTATGTAGCCTAAACCTTTTCCTGGACCCTGCTCAAGATTTTGTCACTGAATTTGTCACATCAGCTTGCCTGTTTACTGTTCCTCAAGTCAGATGGTTGAAAAGTGGGAAGAACAACAGGGAAAGCTAAGGCAGGAGCCACAAGGAGGTTCCCCGTGTAAAGAAGCGAAAGGAAAGAGGGGGAAAGAATTCATTGATTTGAAGGAGGAAAATCTGGACTTGTAGGTGATCACAAGACAGCTATGCCACATTAGAGAACTCGGAGATGATCAGACATTTACACTCCAGCCTCTCTCTCTATCTCTCTTGCTTCTTCTTGATCTTTTATTTTCACTGTCACCCCATCTATTATTTTCCTCCATTCTTTCCTCTCTCTTACTGTCTCACTCACTGACTCACTCACACACCATTAGCTTCTCTCATTCTTGTTCTCATTGTTTTGGTTAGGTCCTATATATGTATATGTGCACATCATGGTGTGAGAAAAGAAAAAGATACATTATGGATGATCTTAGAGGGGATGTTCCGTTTATGCATTCAAGACTAGCTCATGATAAACAGTGTGTGAAGTGAAATTATGTGATGTGTCAACTTTTGTGGGTGAACAACAACAGGATTACCCTTTGTGTTTGTTTTGATTGTTTTGGTGGCAGTGCAAAGCCATTGATTTTTACATTCATTTTATCTCCTCCTGGGCTGTTCCTATTTGGTTCTGTTTTTGTTTTCTTTGTCCTGAACATTTAGAAATAGTTGCCTAGTCCCACTGGTTATGCAGCTTATGAAATTCAGCAGTCAGTAATAATGATGTCATGAGCCATTCATAGCGGCAATAGTTTTGACAAATGAAAGTTTTAGCTCATAATATTTTTGATTTTTGACTTGTCGTTGATTGATCTTTGTAAATTTCTTCTCTCTCTCTCCACTGTAAAATCCCCCCCCCCTTTTTTTTAATACTTAAAATTGTATTTATTTGCAAGTGGGGGTGAATACGTCCCAGAGTTTAAGAGGTATAAGTTATTAAACAGCATAAAATAAGCTATGCCATGAGGAACCGGAGGGACTTCTTTAGTTGAAGTGCAAGGAAAATGAAGGATTCAAAGCTTGGAAGTTAAAACATTCAATTTTATTGTGTCTTAGTCTCAGTTGTCTCTGTCGAGATGTTTAGTGAAACTACTTGTCACTCAAGGCTAAAATATTTTAGACTAAACTCTCTTTTCATCATAGTTCAGCTCCCATCTAATTAAACATAAGTTTTTGCAGCTGTGAAAAAGCTGTATTATATCATTTCTTTCTGAAAATTGCATTTCATTTCCTTCATAAATGTGAAGTCTTTCTCTACTGAGAGTCAATTAAAAAAAAAAAATAGCTGAATCACTTGGCATCAAAAGCCCCAGGTACCATAACGATAAAGAAGTGTTATTTCAGCAATGTTATGCCTAAGTGGTAAGGAGTAAATTCGGTATAGCAGTCACTTCAAGAAACTCCTATGCCTTAAAAGATTCAGACTGTAGACAGTTAAACTTGAGATTTGCAACACCAAGTGGTGATCTTCACACTTGCAGCATTGTAGGGAAAAAGATTTTAGCCACAATATGTTCAAGGTTGTATTGGATAGACCCATTGGTGAGACTTCAAGATATTGGCATCTCCTTCTCCTTTAGATGTAATGACAGTAGTTCAGACATAGGCATTATATTGTTTTGAGATGTTTGCAGACATCATGCATAACAGTTATCAGTGAGACTCGGTCACTGTAAAATCCCACTGTGTAAATATCAGATTTTGTAATGATACCAATGATTGAAAGTGGAAATGTCAATTTATTTCCTGTTTGTTACTTTTAATTCACTCTTATTACTTTAAGATCCTACATTTTAAAAGGTTGAGAATTTTGTTTTGTTTTGTAATATTCAAATATGAAAATGCTAAGCTTTCCAGAATAAAAATGAAGATGAGAAGATTGTCAAATACAGGAAAAAAACTGTTAAAGAAATTTTCATTGGAAATCTGAGAAGTAAGTTTTTTTAAAGTGAGCTTTATATACTTTACTTATGATTTGACAAACTGCGTGTGCAGAAAGATTTTGAATATCAAGAAAAGACCCTCAAGTCAGTTGTTAAGGCTAAAACTATACAACATACTTAAACTAAACAAAGTTTTGATCTAAGTTTTGATCAGTATTTCATCTATTTCAATGTAACTTTCCACACTATTAGAAGATAATCTCAAGCATTACTGCATTCTGGAAGTTTTTGGTTGCTATTTTGTTCAACGTCTTTATAGGGGGTAGAATTACAAAATTAAAATGAAATGAAATGCAGCACATTGAAATCAGATGTTTGTCAAACTGAGCTGACAGAAAATCACAATTTTTCCAGCAGTGAGTGAAGTTTTAACCACATTATTTTTCTGCGGATAACTTTTCAGTGTTCCTATAGAAATTTATTTGAGAGTTACATTTGCAGATATATTTTAATTAGAGATCCAAAAGTTGTGTTTTGATGACTTCCTCTTGATGAAGATTAAAAAGATTTTTAAAACACTGTTATGCCTTTTTTTCACAAAATTTGACCACAGTCGCAGTTGACTGCCATTATCTTTAATTGGCAACATCTTTACTTCTCCCCAAGAGAAAACTAAGATTTTGTCACAGATGGAAAGGGAATTGAATAATCTTTAATGAGATACGAACAACTCACTATAGCCAAACCTGATCTCATTGTGCTGCATCTTGAATCCTCTCAGACTAAGCTTTCAGGGACAAAGGCATTTCTCATAGCAGGTTAGAGCAGTAGAGCAGTAGGCTTTTGTCACTAGATTGTTAGCTAGAAATTGATGCAGGTGGATGAAATATGCTGTACTTTATCATGCGCTATGAATAGGAAAAGCTGTGTAGTTCTTTTTTAACTTGCCTCATTGAAACAGAGGAGATGGCTGAGACATAATGAATGTGCTTCGTGACTTCATGGCTAGAATATCATAGGAAAGGGACTGTGTAGTGCAGCAGTGACCCAACAGAACAATATCAAGCTTTGCCCAGCTGAAAATTTCTTCCCCCCTGCCTTAAATATAAGACATGTTTTCCCCAGAAGTTTGCAGCAAAAGTTTATATATTTCTGCTTCCTTCCGTGGGAAGATATTTTAGGATGAGATTCATCCCACTGATTGATTTCATTTGGATTATGGATCTATATCAGAAAGGATAGTTTACAAAGACTGTACAGCAGATAGCTTTTGTTCTCATTTGTTGTTCCTTCAACTCCTCAGCACCAAGCTGATGTTAAACTGGGCCAGCCAGTAGACATTGGAGTAAAACAAACACTCAGGATTCTGTCAGAGACCAAATCTTTCCTTTTCATGTTTTTTTTCTTCTTTTTTTTTTTTTTCCTGTTCTTTTGTTTCAAGAGTGAAAATGGATATTACACTAGGTCCTTTTTTTTTTTTTTTTCATTAATATTTATTTGTTCTGATCTCTTCCATGTTCTACAAGGTCAGTTTTATATTATTCCTTCATTGTCCCAGGAAAAGAATTTAGATACCAATAGTTATCAAAGTATGTCCAATAGTTAGACGGCTCCCAAAACATGGGGAAGGTAATACAAACTTTCAGTTTTCTCAAAATTTCGATATGATGACTTCATCTAGCATCATTTACATTTCCACCCTCAAATCTTTCAGTGCTTCTAATTACCTATATCTAAAACTACACACCGAACAGTGAACTCGGACATTCTCAAGACTGGAGTTTCAGATGCTGGATATATAAATAAAAGTGTGTGCCAGTATCAAAACGTCTCTGGAGTTCTTAGTATGAATGCTAGAATTTTTGCTAGGCTGGGGTGAGCGCTGATGCATTTTTTTTGCCTTTTATTTTTTATTATTATTATTATTATTTTTTTTCATTTTTAATTAATGATGTCTTTTGCATTGAAGCTCTCAGTTTTGACAAATCCTGCCATCGTTGGAATCATCTTGTTACGATCATTCTGCAGTAACCCAAGTCTTTTTTTGTTTTTTTTGGTTGAGATTTTGAGCCATGAAGCTGGTCATTAATCACCACTTTATGCTGCGGAAAACCAGTTTAACAGTCAATGTGTATTTTGCATTTTTAATTAATTTATTGCTCCTTTTGAAGTCCCAAACCTGCTTTTCCCTGAATTTTATCATAGTTTCGAGTGTGGTACTAAATGGTTTTTGTACATTCTCTCAAAATGGCTAAAACTGACCTGGGTCATTGTTGAATGATGGTGACAGCTATAATCTTTGGTGAATTATCTGGGTGGGTGAGCTCTAGCCCACTATGTGAATGAATGTGAGTGAATGAGTAGATAGAGTTTGGTCACATTCATCCTGCATGGCAGTGAATGCGAAAATGAGTGATATGGAGATTTTGCCATGTCAGATAGTGCGTTTTCACCATGACCATTTGAAAGCCTTACTGTCTTAATGGATCAATGCCATTGTTTTTGAGAGTATTGCAGTTGCATGGAACAAACTAACTTCTCTGCAAAGATCAACTTGCTTCTGAATATAGAATTATATTGCATTAGTTCACATTTCATGAAGCTGTTGGCACTTAACAAAATGTGATTCTCAAGGATCAAACTGCAGTTTTGTCAAACAATGGCACTGGCACTTAGTATGACAATTTGCCTTTCAACCTGGTCACTGGCCATCTATATGCATACGTTGTATGTACCTACATGCACATTTGACAGGATAAATAGCCATATATATATATGTGTGTACATACATCTGTGCATGTCACAGTTGATCCAGGTGAAAGCCATTATCTGGTGTGTCCGTCAGTCAGTCTGTTATGTTTGATGTGTAGTTAACCAATGTCATAATTTAGATGATATGTTGATCTTCATAGACATCACAGAAGTGGACCCTTGTGTGCCAGTTCATTGAAAAACATGAATCAATAACCAAAATGTTTTCTATATTAAATTTTGTGTCCACACCATAGGATGTTAGGGACAACTGTATGATTGAGATGCACATAGTTTGCACTGTTCAGCTGTGTTGTGCATTTCTCTTGTATTTTTCTTTAACCCCTTCATGGCCCATATAGTCGACATCTTTCAGCAGTATTTTTTAGGAGCTGTTGAGTGCCAATATGCCGCTGTAGTTAACAAGAAAGAGTGCACACTAAAAACATGTTGATCTTGTGTCCCGATCTTTAAAGAAAAAATTTAAATGACCCTTTCTTATGACCATAATGTCATATTTTGTATCCCTCAAAAACGTTCCTTTTGTTTTGTCAAGCAGCAAGTTGCTGATTCTTATTACTTTGAGACGCAATCATTGTGTTAATTTATTCTGTTTATGACAATCAGTTATATACTGGAATGGAAAGTTGGATACAGTGCCCAATGGATTCCGGAATATTTCCGAGACATAAAATTCAGCATAATAGTGCTTATTGCTTCTGCCTACCCATGGATTTAAACATCTGCTTTTCAGCAAAAAAAGATACATGTATTTGAATCCTACTGGGGGATGGGTAAGATTAGAAGATTAGAATCTTGTCTTTTTTCAATGACTCGACGTTGATGGTTTACCGGCCTCTTGGGGAGGGAAGCCTGACAGCCAGCTTTATCTGATCTGTTTATATAAGATATAAGAGGTCCCATATATATGTTAGGCATGTCCAAAAAAATCTTGGTGGTTGAAAATCAGATGAAGAGGATGGACTGCTGTAGTCTTGGCTAAATATCCAGAATTTTAACCATAAAAATTCTCACGAAACTAGGAGGTGCACTTAAAAGTGGAGTAAATTTACATTTCTTAGGTTTGGAAGGCTACATGCATAACAAAAAAAAAAAAATAGTGCTTTCATTAAAGTCAGATGTGATCAAGAAAAATTCTCGAAAAGTTTAATATTAATGGTCAGTTGGAAACTTGAATGAGCAAAACTATTATTTACACCTCAATAGTTTTTGGAGCTGGTGTAAGAGTCTGGCTTTCATGATTTTTTCTAAGAATTTTTTTCTTTCTATGTATGTCCATGTATTAAATCACTAGTTAAATGGCACTGCTAATGCTTGTATAGGGAAAATAGATAAACTTTACTTCCCTCGGAAGGAAATTCCTTTCATCAGTTGATGACACGTAACATACATGTACATGTAAAATACATTCACACTCACATGGCTGTATAAAAAGTATGCAAGACCCAACAACATGGCTACTGTGATGTCTGTGCAGATCAGAACTCTATATGTCTATTGTGTTCTTCAGTTTGTTACCTCATTATTCTTGGGGCAATACCTATTAGTTAGACATTATTTGATTCTGTACGTTTTCTTTTCCCTACCATAATGTTGCTTATAAGTTATGATTTCTTTTTTAAATATTTTGTCTTCTGCCTTGTTTTACTGTGATTTTTCTTTTTTTTTTTTTTTTTGTTTGTTTTGTTAGATTTTGAATTGATCTAATTTATCTTTTTCATTTGTTCACCTACCTGGGTATTTTGTTTCCAGTTTATATGTATATATACAATTGTTTTTTTTTCTTTTGTACCGTACTTGTGATGTGAATGAATGAAACTGCCTTATATTTCTTGATGTGTGGAAGAGCATTTCATTTAGAGCTGTATGGATCTTTTTGACTTATTTATGTCCTGTCATGATTTATGGATTAAAATTGGCTATAATCCAAGTGAGGCCTGTGCTAGTATGTCTTTAAATTCTGTTCTATTCTAGGAGTATACATGTATATCATGGACTTTTTTTGTATGGAGTGATTCACTTTGCAGAAGATTGTACTAAACAGGCTGTCCAGTTATTGCAACAGTATGGCTCTTTAAGCCTGCTACAGATGTACAGTTCGCTTAATAAATGATACATTGCCCTGCCTTGATGAATGAAACTGATTAAAAATAAGTAAAAGAACATTTTTCATTTTATCTTCAGCCCTAGAAGTATCAAGAGGTAAATCTAGTCAAAGTCTTGCCAGTGTAATGGCTGATTTTCTTTGAATTCCTCTCCACCCTGCATACAGTGTACCAGTAGTGACACGGTACTCTGTAGTGCCTTGAGACACAAGCTGTCATTTCGTCAACTGGAACATATTATGTCATCAAAGAAATTCAAACACATACATGTAGATGCGTTTAGTGGGGACACAAATGCTGTTCATGTAATTTTTAAAATCATTTAATAAAACATCCAAAGGAAATGAACACATGAAGACTTGGCCAATTTGAAATGTAATTGACAATGAAAATGCAATTACTGTGTTTTGGATTTGACAGGTTTTAGATTTGTTTGTTTGTTTGCCTGTCAAATAATTATGATTACACAACTGTGCTCGGCAAAGTTTCTTCCAGATTTCAAGATTTGAGTTAGACGGATGCATAACTTTCAAGCAACACTTTGTCTTAATGTCACATATTCACCATCCCAATTCACCCTATTTTTTCACTTTTTTTTTTTTTTACTATCTTATTTACACATAGGAGCTTGTCTTTATTTTTTTAACTTAAGCTTATTGAGGGGCTGATCTGTGTGTTCAGTGGCTCCCTTGCCATACTGTACATTTTGATTGCTCTCAAATTGATTAACATACAGTCTCTCACTGACACTGACAGCCTGAATGAGTCACACAGGCCTGAACAGAGAAATCAGAGGTTAAATTATGAGAAGTGGCCTGATGTTGACATTTTTATATATGTTAGGCAGAAACTGAAGGAGATTTATCTCAAAATAAGAAAATACATTGTATGTTCACAGTCAGTCTTAATGAGTTGTAGCTAAGTCACTGGACTCGAACCAAGAAGTCAGTCGTTGAATATGATGAGGATAAGTCTGATATCAATGTTTTTAGATGGCAGAAATTTAAAAAAGCATTTATCTCTGCATAAGAAAATATCACGCTTTTGAACAGATTATATCAAGATTTTGTGAGGTGAATTTATAGCTTTATGTACTGTACTGTTTATTTTTTGCCTGGTTTTGTCCTGAATTTGGCCAGCACTGCAAGGATTCACCCCATGTCTTCGACTTGCAATATCTCTGGCTACAGTCAAGCTAATTCTAGAGCTTCCTTTCACCTCATGAAAGTGTATGAATTGAGAAGAAATCAGTCATTTCTTAATAAAAAAAAAGATTTTATAAGATATTTTTTTTAATAGGATTTTGTACTTAAATGAAAAATGGACACTAATGTGTACATATTTCACTCCAGTGAGTTTGAAAAAAAAAAAAAGAAAAAACATCAATTTCAGAAAGCACATGTATCATTTTGATGTCATCAAAGGACAAAAATTCACGATCTTTTTGTCACAGTCTCATATGCATGTACAGGTAATCAGGTAAACAGTTATAGTATAGAGGAAATCAGACCTTGATAGAAGAAGCGGTGTTAGTTATCAAACAGATAGACTAGAAGATGTGAAATCTTCACTCAGCTGTTTTGTTCGAGCCATTTTGACTGTTCACTACAAAAAAAATAAAGAAATGGGCCATTATGACTGTTCACCACAGAAAATAAAGAAATGAGCGATTTTGACCATCAAATACAAGTGCCATATCTCAAGCTCAGCAGGTCTTGCTAAACCAATCCTGCAAGGCACAGTGAGAGGTGGGAGACTAAGTGCTCGACAGAAAAAGAGATGGGAAAACAACATGAAGGAGTGGACAGGCCTAGACTTGGAGGAGATATTGAGAAGGGCGGAGTGCCGGGATGGATGGAGAGGATTGGTTGTGCAGACAACAGAGGTGCCCCTGCGGACTAATGTCTAAGGGATCAAGGTATACAGGGATGTCAAATTTCCTACTTTTTGGCTGTCAGTACTTTCTCTTTTGGCCCCAAATCCGGTGTTATTTACCAGTAACATACTTCAGTTTTGTATGTTGCTAAAGAATATCAGGAACTTTTCCTACTTTCTCAAGTAGACAGATTGACATCCCTGGGTATAAGACTAAGACAAGTATTGTAAAGAAGGAAACAAAGTCAGTTTTTGTCTTGGTACTGTATTTGAGATGTGAGTGGTGGGAAAGTTTGAAAAAAATTCACCAGATGATGAAATTTTTTTTTTTGCCCCACATAATACTTTTTCACAGTTTTTTTTTAAAGATAAATTTTATTTTGTTGTCACAAGAAAATTCCATTCATAGTTAAAGAGACACAGTTACTTTATATTTACGTCTTTCAACCTCCTGGTGGAGTTTACCTCGAATGAGACAGCATATTATGTCTTGTGCTCAGGGCAAATGAGTCTGAAGTTGCGCTGGGAGGTTTTGGGTTATGGCCATTTTTAACTATTTTCCGACTAAAATACCAAAATTTTGTATTTGTTTTCAGCAAAACAAAAATTCAAACTTTTCTAACCTGAAGAAAAAAAAATTGGTTCTGAGTGAGAAAGTAGTTAAAAACGGCTGTAACTCGTGATCGCAAGGAGCAACTTCTGGCTCATTTGCCTTGGGCGCAAGTCATATGCAACACACGAGTCCATTCACACTCACATGTATAGTATATTTATAAAGACTAAAGTTCACCAAGGCAGCTTACTCTGAAGATATTAATTACTCCACTCCACCCATCAACAGTTATACACAAATTTTTTTTCATCTTCTTATCTTCTTACTGTGGGTCAAAATCAAAATGCTTTCTGATGAGTTGTGAGCCACTTCTCCATCCATCACAATGGTGGGCTTAAATTTGTCTGGTTCTACGCAAACATTTTCATACACAATAAGAGACATACATGTATAAAACTTCATTGGTGTCATGTCACAAGGTCATCAGGACTTGAGGATTGCAGGGCAAAATGCGATATATCCAAATTTGCTGTTTAGAGAAAAATGGCAGTTTGTTCTCCAGTAGATAGTAATTTATCATTCAGAACTAGAATTTTCTGAAGACTTTCGGGAAGGTTGAGTGGCGTTTTGTGAAAAGGAAAGTCCTTACCATACAGTACAATCCCCATTCCCAATACTGAGGGGTATAACTTAAAATTTTCAAAAATGGCATTTGTCACGTTTTGCCCTGCAACCCTTCACTTGCAAAGGCCATCATGCAAGATCTTGTATCAGGTGGGAGGAGATAAGGAAGACAGATCAAACATTAGGAGATTAACATCAGAGAATAGACAAACCAGCCATTTGCCAAGACCAGAGCAAATGCAGAAGATTTGTTAAGTCATCCATGATGTCCGAACAGTCCCCCTCCCTCCCTTCTCCAGCAGCTAAAGACTTCAGTCCGTCACTCAGTCGGTCAAGAGAAAAATTATTTTAACAAGTAAAGACTGTGACTGCACATAAGAGTTTTATTTTTTTTTCTTTTGTTCTTCATGAATACATGTATCTCTCTTCAAACATGTACATGTATTCGGACAACAACATAGCAATAAATATTTATTATTTATCTTACATATGGCCTTTTCAGTTTACATATAAAATAAATAGATAAAATTTGAAAACGTAGGCACATAATATCTATGCATGCAGCAATTAAATTGCTCCATGCTGTTATCACATCATGAACCGTCTGTCTAGTAATGACACAGATATACATTTTGCATTATAACTGAGCCTTTCAGCCACCTGTGGACACAAATATACATGCACTTATTTGAAGCAAAAACAAAAAATGGATGCTTTACTTAAAATCCTCATGTGTTATCTAAATCATTTTGCATGCAGATAACAAATGGAAACAACTAAACTATGGAAGCGTTTTGTATACTTGTGTAGGCTACAGTCAATCTTTATCACCCAAAACTAGATCTAGACTTTGTGTATTGTATAATAACGTTCTCTGTAACTTTGTAATTTAAAGTGTCATTCAAATTTGAACCCATCAAAGACAAACCACTGATTTATTTTTTTTTATTTTCAAAATAATGCCAGCATCATCCTAAAAAAATATTACAGGATAGTTTTCTCCTGGTCATAAATGTCTGTATAATGATATTTGTCCATTAAAAAAAAAAAAAAAAAGTTAACTCCTCAATTGCCATATGAGATAAATAAAGTATCACATTATTTAGGTGTAATTTGTTTGAGTCACTGAGCAGATTTTCCTTTGTTATTCTATGGCTAGCAGATCAAATATTTCTTGAGTTGAGCCCAACAATCTAGAGAGACAAAATCTATGTCCAGATCTCAAGACAAATCAAAAATTTATAATATAACTTATAAGTCATAGTACACTATTTTTTTCCCTTTTCTCTGTACATTTTTTTTTTACTGAATGCCATATTTTTCTCAACATGCAAACACATGGACATTATAACTGCATCAAATAAAAAATCTGCATTAAAATCAAAACAAAACAAAAACAAAAGCAGTTTATCAATAATTAACATCCTTATTAACAATAATTAAGACAATGTCAACAATAGTTAACGATATACTTTGTCCGTTTATCTGTTATCAGCAGACATTGTTCCAAACTGTGAAACAGTCAGGGATGTGTGTGTATTAAAGCTGGTAAGCCTGCAGGTTACACCAATAAGGAAATGAGCATGAACTGCTACTGTTCATAGATCATCAAATTAAGTCTTCCTCATGTGAACATTTTGACCCCTTGAACCCTACAGCCCAGTACACATATTCTCATATTTTTAGACTTGCAGCAATAACAATTTCAACTATGGAATGCACTTGTAGCAGTGTCCTTGCTTGATACAGAAGTATTCCAAGCATTTCGCGTCTGTTCTTGCTAATCACACAATTCGTGTCCTCCCATATATTTCACCGATAAATATCTTCATACATAAGAACATAAGAACATTGTAATGTACAGTATCAAAATAATATATCTTGCCAATGAGGTATTTCGAGAAAAATCACATGACCGAGGATTTTCGCTCACACGCTGATTTGTTTACTTGCTCTGTGCAT
>JBCAUA010023479.1:0-12610 GCA_038406235.1 Peronia verruculata
CGTCACCTGGGCTTGGCCCCGGCGAGGGCAAAGTTACTGAGGCGAAAACTAAACGGTCCTCTACTGAACCGCCGTGTGTCGAGCGGATTTAAAAATCAGTCACATCCCGGTGCCTGTGCAAGCAGTGACAAACTTGTATGGTGAAAGTATGTTCTGTTTGAAAAGGATCATGGAGTAGGTAAAAAATAAGTGTACCAATGGCATGAGAAATTCTTTGACTTCTAACTGAAATTTTTTTATTTGTGTACAGTGGACTCACCGAGTTAAGACCCTCTTGGTTACGACTTCCTCTCGGTTACGACTTAAAATTGTATGACGGAACGTTTTTTCCATATGAAGCACCTCCGAGTAGCAACTTCCTCCCAAATCTGACATACAACCCACTCTGATCCTCTTTTCTGTTATTCCGTCACTCCGAATTGCGATCCACCCGCATGTTTTGAGCCCGTGTTCTTTGTCATCCGTCTGTGTGACTTATTACAGTGCATACCGTAATCAACGCGAGTCTCCCGACTCTTGAGTCTGTGGTGGCCACACCTGCATGTTGTTTTTTGTGGGGGGCAATTCCTTGCCACCCTCTAGTCTGGCAACCAAGTTCCTTGCGGTATGAAATACAAAGACCGACTTCCCAGGGTTTTGTCAGGGGTAATGTCCACGTGTGAACCACGGTGCGGCCAGGCCCCATATCAAAGACAATTGCGGACGCTATGTTTCCTACCGTTCTTACGCGAATTTGCAAGGCAGTATAGCACATTGTGGGCACTGGTACTTGACACGCTCATGTTGCATGGACAATTTTTTTGTCGGAAGAAACTGGTCCTGTACCTGAGCTTTGTCTTGGTTACGCTCAGTCAAAATGAAAGAAAAGTACGATCAGGGAAACGAAAACCATTCATTATAAGCTTAGTTTCCGTGTCAATCCATAGTTTTATTTCATTATAAGCATAACATATTACATAGTAAAAGAAGAAAGCGTTCCCAAAGATTCTTTCTTTGTGACGCAAGTTTTGCTTTAAGCGTTTTCTTTATAACTGTCAGTGTGTATGTATCTTAAGATTTGTGGATGTATGCAAAGAGGAAAAGTAGGTAAATTACAGTTATTTTACAATGTATTCATGCAAAAAGGAACATAAGGTAAACTACAGTTATTTTACACTATTTACAGTGAATTTATGTAATGATAGGTGGATGTAGTTTTTCTTATTAGCCTCCAGTAATAACTGGGTGAACCTCTCAGTTGAGACTCCCTCCCAGTTAAGACCTTTTTCATGAACATTTTGAAGAGTCTTAACTCAGAGGGTCCACTGGATTTGTGTTTCATGTAGAGCAGTATTACATCATCAAAGTTGATAAAAATGAGCATTGTTTTATCCTTACATGGAGTTTTAAATATATAATATTCATCAGTGGAGTCTGCAGAATTCTTTATAAATTTGATTTTATAAATAAAAATGTTACTCCTTCATTCCTCTCAATATGGGAATTGTTTCAGCTTTACTGCCACCACAGTGTGGGTTTCAAATATCCAGTTGCTGAATTCCACATATTTACACTGGCCTAATTAAAGGGGGCAGGGCTGGGCAGGGCCGCGTCACTTGAGTGCCCATACATAAAGTAGTGTATGATCTCAGTAGTACGAGGACAAAATTGAACGTAACTCAACTTCTAAGATTAAAACGATAAAGTGGGTTTTACACAGTGGAGCGATGAGAATACTTATTTGTTTAGAACCATTTTTAGAGATATTGATGGACACACAAATTTTAACAATATGAACAAAAACAACACTTCTCAGTCTGTTTGATTTGTTCTTGTAATTGCAGTTTATATCTTTGACTTTTCCTGGTTTTGTCACATACTTTTTCTGTCTTCTAGCCTATGTTTTTGTATGACATGTAAATGTGTCATTTGCATCATTGAAATGAAAATGATAATTACTTTTAAAGCCTTTTAAAGTATATTGTATTACCTTGAAATTCAGGGAGGATATGTATCATGCACAAACATATGTATAGATATGTCCAGCCTAAAATGAATCATGAGATGTGAGTTTTATTGTGTATAATTCATCTTTGTCTCTGTTATCTTTGAGGAGAGTAATTTGCCTATAAATTGACCTGAAATATAACTAGCAAAACTTGTGAATGGAAAACTTTTTGTTGCATCTTTTGTTTAGTACTTGAGACAAATTGACATGTTTGATATGCGTATAAATATTGAGGCAAATTTTTTTTTTTTTTTCAAATTATAGTATTAAACATTTGCAAGCTTCATATATCTCTGAAAAATGTAACATAGAATAAATGTTAGGGCTTATATCACACAAACAGAGGGCAAAAGCCTATAACAATTTGTGTTGTTCAGTACATAATAAAGGTAAGTCAGCAAACTCATGATATCTTTCCCAAATGTAGTGGTTTCTTTTACTTTCTTTCATCTGAGTGAAGTAAGTTTGAATATTAATGAACAGTAATCAGTATTGTATTTCACCACCCCATTGACTTTCCTTTGCCAAATCTATATTGAACAAGCACCTTAAAAAGAGAAAAAGAGAGCACTTTTCTTCCTTTGGTTTGATATGCTGATACTGGAAAATTTGAGAAAGCTTATCACAACAAGAAAAAAGTAACTTCTGTACACTATGAAGTTTCAGGAATATTTCAGGTTACATTTCAAGTGAAAAGGACAAACATGATTTTTCTCTCTGCGCTGAGTTTTTTCAGTAACTCTCATGTCTTGTAACAGAAAGTAATTAAAATACAGCTGCTGAAAAACTCACCATCAAGTGAACAAACAATCTCAACCATGCTAGAGAGATAAAGTATAGTCTAGCATTACTAACAATCGTAAATATTTCCCTCAGGCCAGGTGGACCCCAGACGATGCTGGTGTTGTCTTCTGTGCCTGGAGCCATGAGCCTTACAGACTGGGTCTCAAATTCTGCAGCCAGAGAAAGTAAGAGTCCATAGCAACCTTCCCATTATTGGGTACAGGTGCCTACTATTAGCTGGTGGTATGACAGAAAATTTGGATATTTTTTTTTTCTATTTCTCCTATCATATGAAAGGGAAAAGAAATCTAACAGAAAAATCTGAGAGCCAGTATTTTCCCATCCTTCTTTCTGTCAGTCACGATATTTGTCCCCTTCACATTGATTGATATTAATAGCCTATTGCATGGGTTTTAATTCAGCACTTTAACAGATATTGTACAACAAGTTCCCCCTTTGTGAAATTATTGATTGAAAAATCCAAGGACATTTTATAAGGAGTCCCAATCAAACAAATGTTAAAAAAAAAAATGTTTTTGAAAGCTTGTCCATTTTACTTGCGGAAAATAATTATTTTGTATAAAAACAGGGCATGATATTGATTCAGAGGAGATCGGCTTTCTTAGCAGAGATTGTGTTTCCATATCTGACTGACAATTTTTCTGACATTGTTTAAAAATATAAGTTGGTTTCCCTATTAAAAAAACAAGTATTGCAGCACCATTTTGAATTTTCAATGATATGGATGAATTTGTTTGTGGGGGCCATATCCGTCTACATCTTATAGATCACGAATCTTAACCTTTTATTTCTTTCAAAGTTTTTTAGTCAGAATTTGAAAATTTTTGCATTGCAGATAATGCTGTTATTTTTGCAAGTGCACCCCGTCACATTAATATATTATACAAGTTTAGCTTTGATTTGTCTGGAATTGTAGTCTCGCACACAAGGTTAACAAAAGCAACTCTTGTGATATGAGACGCCATACGATGACAATCAGGCGCTCGTCAAACCAAGGCGACCAGAGAAATAACATGTTTTTCAACAGTGAATGAATTTTTCAACGCAGTTTTTTTTTCTTCACAGAGCCCTTTTATATTAATCTAACAATGAATTTCAGAGTTTAATTTGCTGAAATAGATTAAGTAAAAGCTAAAAAATTGTAATTTAGTTGCATGGCCTACAAAAGATTGATAGGGATTAACAAAAATCATCCGCCATTTTCTTACTAACTTTAGCTGCAGCAACAGGTCACCCCCACCGTATTTGATTGCCAATACCTCAACTTCTACTTAAAGTAGAGAAAAAAATCTTTTCACACACAGAAAAGGAAATAAATAACCTTATCAGTGATACCAATAACTCCAAATGCACAAAATTTGACGAGCACCTGCTTTCATCATGCCGTGTCTCATATATGAGTGGGACAGGGAAATTCATGCTTTGTGAAACATTTCTGGCCACATATGTTTTGCATGATAATGTTTGGCCCTCAACCCCAGAAAGTCAGTCATCCTCATCAGCTTTTATTTAGTGACATATGCACCCCAATTCTTTCCCAATTTCGGGCCAAAAAGAGATAGCAAGTGATTGTATAAGAATATTCCAGGCGTCAGTTATGTTTTTTTTCATTTCCATCCCATTCCTCTCTGCACATGATGGATTTTGAAATATGATTTGATTGTATCATTTTTATGCTCCTATATAAAATAGGTTTTATATAGAAAACAAAAACAAAATCCAAAACGACATCATAACATTGCACCATATGCAGTATTCACTTTTTAAAATTTTTTTTCTCAACTGTTTTTCTTTCCAGGAGTTTTCTGTATTACCTTGATATTCAGAAAGGATCTTTAGGTAAGCCATTTCCTCTTCAAAATATGTACATTTGATAAGATTAAATGCTTGTTTCTTGCTGTGATGAATGTCTGTTAGTTGTCTTAAGTATCTCTCTTGGTCACTACCGATATTGCATGATATAAAAAATGGTCAGATAATGCAGTATATGGACTTCACTTATCCACACACAACACACAGGTGAATACTGTAAATTAATTATTCATAAATTTGTTTAGTACAGCAATTATTGATTGCTGTTATACATTCCAAGTTTGACAACGATAAGGATTGCGCGGTAGAGATGGAGCCATGAAGAACTCTGCAGCCATTGCCATTTGTTTGTTTGTTGTTAAGTATGCTGAAATGGAATGATCAGGAACTCTGCAGTCATGATCATTTGTTCACTTGTCTAGTATTTTGCGGAATGATTAGAAATTCTGCCATCATGCCCTTTTGTTCACCTTCTAAGTATTTTGTCATTTTCGTAATTTTAGTTAGTGAAAGAGAAGAGTCAGTGCAGTTTCAGAGAGCATAGACATTTAGAAAGTGATGTAGCATTGCATGATGAAGTCCTTTTAATATATAGCCAGGATCATAGTGATGCTAGAACTGAAATTGTTTTTTTCCTCTGTAGACAGATTTGGTTTTCATGTATCTGAATGCTATTTTCAAAGAGTGGCTATTCTGGAAGAGATCAATTTAGTTATTTCAAAATCTTTGTCTTACTCTCTCCTTGTCATAAGTTGGTTGACAATATGTATCGCTCACAAGATGTAGACGTTTCTTAGACTATGGTAGGAAATTATATCTCATGAAGACTGCATTGCCATTTCAGAAATTTTGAATGAAGAAGGCCGGGCTGTAAGATTTCCATGTTTCAGTCCAGATATGAGCAAGCTAGTCTATCTAGATTTACCCATAGGAGGTGCTCACAACCAGTGTAACAGGCTCATCAAGGTATTTGAGAATAATCTTTGTATGCCAATTTCAGCTGGAAAGTTTGGCTGTAAAGGAGGAAACCAGCACCTCTGAAAATATATGAAAATGTTAATTAAGTAACCAGATCTCCATTTAAGGGCATGTGCTACCAAAAAATAACAATTTCACCATTGTTAAAGAAAACACTGTTTTTGCATCATATACTTGTTCACTGGGTTTACAGGACATGACAAACAAGCAAAAACAATTTTTTTTTCCATCATTTTGTAATATTAGTGCTTGACCATATTGGATTTTTTTTTTCACGCTTTCATGTTTTTTTGTCAGTTCTGAGTTCTTTCTTGATGTGTTAGTGTGGCAAGTATTTTAGTCCCAGTTATGCCACTGAAGAAGGAAAACAATTTTTACTGTTTGGTGTTAGAATGCATTTGTCTTGGATGAAGGATACATTTACATGCATTTTGATTCGATTGTATGTTCATCATTTTATAAAAACCTTGAAATGTAAAAATACCCTACATGTTTTGCTGAGGCTGAAACAGATTGATTGTATTAACTATTATGTTAGTGTTGCAGTTTACAAACAATTCAGTTTATGAACTGTGTCCCAAAATGGATTAAATTCACAACCTGAGGGCTCACTGCTTTTCTATTGATTCTATGACACTCATAAAAAAAATGTAACCATGCATAAATCTGTTCATCATTTTACTACGTTTGTTTATAGATATCAGCAGAAATGTGTAACATGAGCTTACATCACTTTTGTAACATGAAGAAGAGGCATTTTGTTGTTGAGCCTTAACTTTTAAGCAGTTTTGATTAATTTTCATCCATATTCTTTTTTCTTTGTGCCATTTGCGTGACTTAGATTGACTGGGCTACAAGAGAAAGAAAGGTGGTTGTTGATGAAGTGCGACAGGCATCAGGCAAGTATTTGCTCTTTCAGCTCTCAACTGCTAAATTTCTCATGAACAAAGTGTCATCAGAGTCAATTGTAGTGTATCTCTCACTTTAACCCTTGAAAGCTCATCAGCATAAGTGCCACTACCTTGGTTTTGAGAAAAATTGCAGTTTTATGGACTTTTTCCCATGGAAATTCTGAGTATTCTCATTGTGCTAGTTCACTTTTCAATTTGTCTATCACAGTTTCAATACAATCTTCTCTAAACACTGACAGTGGCTCTTAAGACAATTAGGCTTCCAAGGGTCAGCACCATTTGACTTCTTAAAAACAACTGTGCTTTTCAGCTTTTCCTTCCTGTTAATGTGACACATAATATGCTCTGCAATCTCACAAGTCATGAACTGCTTTGCAGCAATGAAAGATACTGCCTGTCAGGTTGTTTATATGTATTATGATCAGTCAGAATGTCAAAAGTCATTGGACAGAAGCAGAGAAATGAGGGCTCTGATTTTTTATAGTGCAGAGACTAAAAGAACATTCATCTCCAATAAGAAAATAATGTTTCTGTGGGCAGATTATATCAGAATGTTGAATGGCAAATATATAATTATGTGCTAAGAAGTTACTTTTTGCCAATTTCTCTACTGATTCTAACAGATGCTGAGGGATCACTCTCTGTCTCTTTTAATTTAAAATATCTCTGGCTATAGTCAGGCTAGCTCAATACTGTTTTTGTTAACCACTTGAACACGTATGAATTATAGTTTTCATGATAGTGTGAAACATATGACTTACTTTAACTAGCTGTGAACATATTATCCTTGAATTTAAAAGTTTGTTTGAAAACAAAAGCGAGAGAGAGAGAGGGAAACAGATATGGCAGTAATTTACTTTTGATTTGCCATCCACACATTTTGCATCCTGCATTGATATTTTCCTGTAATATGTTCCAGTGAATCTGTTTTGTCAGTATATTGGCATTAGCATTCAAAGATTTTTTGTAGTAAGTTCTTTTTATATCATTGGTCAACTGTTTAAAGTGTTCTTTTCACATCTAATTATTACTAGGTATAACCATTTTACGTGCATGTCTTGTATTTCAAGACATTAACTGCAAGACATTCACCACCAAATGGTTTTAACCTCAGTATATGAAATGAACAAACAAGTCTGAAGATTTAATAAGTTTAAAATTTCTGAAAATATTGAAAGCACCAAATCTTCAATTTTGATTGGCTCTTCGGAAGGGCAAAATGAAAACATGAATAATGTATATACTAATTATGACTATGATGTCTATTGTGGTGTGAAATATCTCTCACCAGGTGGGGAGTTTCCAGGACTCTATATGTACGGTATGAATGGAAGAGTCTGGTTGGGTGACAACATACATGTTGTTATAGGGACATCTTGGAGAAGTTCCAGTGTGAGTACAAGAAACAGTATCATAAACAGGTTTCCTCATAGACTTGAAATTTATCCACATACTGAGATTTACCTTGTAGGCTGAGATTACCCTTTAGACAGAGATTTTCACATAGACGAAATCTTCTGCATAGATGGAGATTTCTCAGATAACTGAGATTTTTTACTTAGGATGAGATATTCGTTTAGACTGAGATTTCCATATAAATTAAGATTTCCACTTATACTGAGCTATTCACACAGACTGCAGTTTCCATATAGATTGACACTTCCACATAGACTGATATTTTCACATAGGCTGAAATTTTCATATGAAAGATTTCCACATATTCTGAGATTTCCATAGAGACATAAAGTATTTCCAGCTCAATGGATATCTAAAATATTCATGGTAAAAATCTTTTTAGAAATTTAAAATGTTATTCTGCACTTGTAAATATAGGATATGGGGTCAGTGAAAGAAATGTTTTTTAATGTATGATATGTGATTTGACTGGCCTAGTCTGTCACTGTATTGCGTAAAATTTTCACAGTATCAAATCCTCTTTACAGTTTAATAATATTCACTTATTCTCATATGTTTTAAAGTAATACTTGAACCACATGGGGTTTAACATGTTTGCGCATGAAGGTGTACTGATTTGCTTAACTATAGTTTTCTTTGCAAAATTTTCATTACAATTGTCCAGTAGTTTTGAAGTCTTTTAGACAGTTGGGTGTTCTCATGAGGATTGTGCAACAGTGCAGAGTTCACACTTCCATATTGTATTGTAATCACTGGAGAATGTCTTATTGCCATTTTTCTTATAGATATATACATGAAATATTTCCATTTGAAATGTTTGAAAACAAGCAGTGATTTATCATATCAAGGGACTGCACAGTCATGTTTTGAGTATGCTCTGGTATATATGATACTTTAGAATGTCAAAAGTCACCCACTAAGATTTTGCTACATGTATAATTATTTGTTTGTTATTCAGTATCATGTTGTTATTCCATCATTTGTGATTAGAATGTTCTATTGAAGATGTATATACAGCTTGTGTCATCTTATTTAGCCTGTCTCGTCATTCTGTTGTTTATTGCTTGAAATTATCTATAAGGGATTTTATTACTCTGACATATATATCATCCTGTTCTTATTTGAAAGTTTTCTGCCATAATGTAATGCACTGTCCATATGGTTGGCTAATTTCAGTTGTTCTTGTGAACAGCTTTAGTTAGGCTGTTACCCAAAGGTAACAATGGCCATTGTGCCATTTAAGAAAAAAGTCGGAAAACATTGTATTATCAGAATCCCTATGATGATGTTAAGTTATTCTCTGCAAGAAATGGCAGGCAGGGCCTAAGGGGACGCAAAATGAATCCTTTGTCCAATCTTGTTTGCCATTTGAAAGAAAAGCCAGGTACAACAACATACAAGAAAGGACTTTTTACCAGACTGCCCTGTGATGCATCTAGAGCTAAGTATGACCTGTAATTTGATAAAGACGTCTGACACTATATACATTTCTTCCCACAGGCTGCGGTTGTGGTCAACACTGACACAGGCAAAGTCCAGCGACTTGTCAAAGGTAAGGGAGGTGGATAGATCACTTTTTGCCCACTCCATGTGGGGCACACCAAAATCTGTATGGAATTAGTAATTGAAGAATTTGATTATTTGAAACCTGTAGTGAGATCTTTTTGGAAACATCTGGGCATCTCACACAAAGAATGTGCCACCAACAAAGAAACAAAGAATGTGGCAAGTCATTAGGCCATATGAGAATTTCCTTTTGGCAGGGAAGAGAAGGAATTGAAGTGGTATGAGCATGTGACTTGAATGTCTAGTCTCACTATTCCTGCAAGGCGATATGCAGGGACAGAGAAGGGGAGGGAGGCAACACAGGAGGTGGAAAATTAATATCTGAGAGAGAAACAAGGAACCCATTTATATCCTGACAGGAGTGTCCCCCATGGAGTTCCATCATTCTAGGGGTAACCTCTCTCTTCTTTGCTCCTGTCTTCTGTCCTGCTTTCTTTCCTCTCCTTCTTCATGAAGTGTAAACATATCTTACCATGTTCGACACAGTATAGCCATGATTGTGCTGATGTGTCGTTAAACCTCAACACAAACAAACAAACCCTGACACTGGCAAAAAACCATGAGAGATGCAGAGCTATTTAGGAGATGTCAAAATTGACTAAGGGCAACTTAAGTGTTAAAATTTAAAAAAGAAAAAAAAAAAATTAAGCCAATTATATTTTGAGGATATCTTAGTTTAATTAAATGTATAGGAAGACCATAAGATGAAAAAACTGGAAATTCTTATTTGAATTTACTTGTTAAGAGCATTCATTTTAATTGTCAAAACAGCCTTGGAAGCCTTTTGCAGTCAAATGTTGATTCAAAATATATGTATTTGTAACAACATAAAAGATTTTTTTGTTCAGTCTAAAGGTGTTATTTTCAATTCTGAATATTTTTTTTTAGCTTAATCAGGTTTCTTTTCATATTTCATATAGATATGCATGCCCTTAGCCTGCACAGGTCAAGATCATAGTTCAGCAAAGTCTGAGTTAACTGTGTGATTTGAAGTCTTTTTACCAGTGCTGCAAGGCAGCAGTATAGACAGTGATGTCACTGTGAGTGATGTCATTGGAATTGCTTATGAAATGAGAGGTAACTAGCCGTAGTAAAAAGTTTTTTTGTTTTTTTTTGTCCTCTGTGTATTGAAGTTGTTGCTGGCTGTTTTTTCCTCAGATTAGTTCCGCGGGTGAGCTTTTGAGAAAAGTAATTAGCTGTACACATAGCAGATTGAAAAAAAAGTAATAATAAATATAATCTCACTGTTGAAACTTTTATGTGTGTTGAAATTTGTATTATATTTTCTGTTTCCTCAGACTCATTCAGTGGTGCTCTAGATGTAGTGTATGTGAAGGATAACTTGGTTGTGCTGTCTGCTTCATCACTAGACATCCCCTTCCATCTGGTGAGTAGCATGGACTGACATGAACAAACAGCAATTGGTTAATGGTATAAATATGCTGGATCCAAATATGCTATATCCCAAGTTGACTTTTGTTACATTCTGCCTGTTTGCTGAATGAATGTTAGTGTAGATCTATATTAATGACTGTCAGGTTACATTAACTCCTGAAAATAAGTAAGTGCAGATGAGTATATATTAGATGCAGATTTCTGCGTGTATATTTTGCTGTGAATATGATAAGTAAATAAGCAGATGGCAAGACCTTTTTTTTATTTTTATCAACTTGTCACTCTGTGTGCAATTTGGAATAAAAAAAATATTTGTGTTGGGGAAAAAAATTCCAGTTGATGCTTATCATCCTATCTGTTCTCTCTG
The DNA here is from genome assembly GCA_038406235.1 of Peronia verruculata. Taxonomy (NCBI): domain Eukaryota; kingdom Metazoa; phylum Mollusca; class Gastropoda; order Systellommatophora; family Onchidiidae; genus Peronia; species Peronia verruculata. The sequence continues at coordinate 11,237 of JBCAUA010023479.1, forward strand.
ACAGTTAGTGGGCAAGTTTTCTACCCCAGGTGACCTGTCCAGTCTGACCTGGATCTATCCTGATGGTCAGCCAGAAGCCCTGGGCTGGCTGTCTTGGAAAGTCTTACAGCATCATCCTACTAAAGAGAGACAACATCCCCAATATCGTAAGTCATTGTTGTTTCCCATGTAAGTAAATGTGGATAAAAGAAATTTTATTTCAATAGGTAGTTGTAGCTCTTCTTCATATATCAGTGGAAAAAGTGGCATATGGTAGAGAGTCACGTAGAGCCATTGGATTGTCCTCAAGTGTAAATTCCTTACAAAATTGATGAGACAGATCATAAATAATATACAGCCAAGTCTGGATAGAAATCAACCCCTCAGACCAAAACAAAAACTTGCTGACTTTAAGCAAGGCTGACATTAGCTGTTGGAAACATGTAAAAGAAAAACTGAAAGGACTGCGAAAATTTACCTTAACAAAGTTGACTTAAGTGGACTGCACTGTATACATTCACACATAAACATATACATGTGAAATAAAATAACAGAATGAGGCAAGGTGCCTTGTAAGTTGTCTTGCTACTTCTAATGTAAGCTGGACAAGATAAAATTTATTTGCCTCAAATGACAATACCTTATACAGTTAACGAGGGACATAATACCAAGTATTATAACATGTACAAGCACTCAGACCAGAGTGATATATGTGTTCAGCACATCAGAGTGTAAAGTCAGTCACACTGTATTATTCAAGTATCTTTCCACAACAAAGAACGAGAGATCAACCGCTCTTTTTTCCATGGCTGAAAATTTTTCCATTTATAAGAATAAACTTGCTGCTGATAGTATGTCCTATGAAAATTGTTTGTTTTATGCAGATCAGCTGTGCTATATATACTGGCTACAGGAATTCATGCATTATGCAGATATCATGCCTCAGGGAATATATTTGAAGGGTTTCAGGGCAAAACTTGACAAACACTATTTTGGAAAATTTTGAGTTATACCCCTCAATACTGGGAATGGTGATCTTGCTGTACGGTAAGGACTTTCCTTTTCACTAAACTCAACTTATCCTTCCCGAAAGTCTTCAGAAATTCTAGTCCTTAATGATAAATTACTAACTACTGGAAAACAAATTGTCTTTTTTTTTCTAAACGGCTATTTTGGATATGTCTCATTTTGCCCTGAAACCCTTTGTTTTTCTTAAGCCTTTCAATCCTAAGAGATAGGATTATCTCAGCTTTTAGAAGTTGTCAATTTTTCCTGAGAAATTTTGTGGGTAGAAATTTGGAATTTGGAAATTTTGCCCCCACAGCGGCACTCTGGCCTACTCTTCCATCGATTTTCAACTGCCAAGGGTTCTTTAACGTGCGTAACGTACACACG
>JBCAUA010023490.1:0-10517 GCA_038406235.1 Peronia verruculata
CTCTCTTTCTTTCTTTTTTTTTTTTTTCGTTGTTGTTGTTGTTGTTGTTGTTGTCACGATCGTTTCCTAGATCTAGATATGTAGTTCATGATAGCTATCGAATCTCTTGACAATAGTTGACAGACTTGCTCCGAGCTGTCAGTTTCTTTCTTTGAAAACTCCAGCAAAAGCTTCATCTATTGAGGATTACGAAAGAAAGTAATTGACTTGTCAGAAGGAATTAGTTCCGGGATCTACACAATTTTCTAGCAGCTATCCTCTCTCTATCTCTCGCTCTATCGCTCTCTCCACCCTGCATTTTATATCTGTTTCCCTATCATTATGGCGCTCATCCGTCCTTCAGTCCAACCTGCCTGCCCGCATATTAGTGCACCTGTTTCAGTTTGTTTGTCTGTCTGTGCCAGCAATTTATCATTTTGCGTTGGCCAGCCGGATTTCTTTTGTCCTCACCCTCAGTATTCGTATATATATAAGGAAATGATTACCTCCCATGGCCTGCTTACATTGCTCATGTTTTATAGACTTACTCCAGTAATTGGTACCTCCAGGTCGCCAAGGGAGCGAAAAATTTGCATTTTTCAAGGAACAATAACTCCCCAGCACTGTCCACTTATTCAAGGGGATTAATCGCCTGGCCCCTGGTGCCCGGAGAAGGGTCGGAAACTCGGACCGTGGTCTTGGGGTCCCAAGATGGTGTGCATGTGTTGCCGGGGTACCTTGCCCGCCATTAGGTGATTGATGAAAGCTCCGAGTCGCGTCTCCCGTTTCCCTGGAGGAGGAAATTTTGCCACCTAATCAAGACTCATTAGATCAGCCTCTTCCCTTGTCGTGCGGCACCCGCTCCGTCCAGGATCTGTCAAGTCTGGACACATTTCGTATCCGTTGCAAATTACGGGTAAACCAATTTCAAGCGGCTCCTCTGTGAGTTTGGGAGGGGTGGAGCCCTTTAAAAACCTGTTAGATTTTCTCCATCCCTGGACCCCCCCGGATGATGAACTCGCATCCGAACCCCTCCCGGGACTCCGAAATTAACCACCCCGGTACTGAGGCGGTGGATCTGTGGAAATTTTGGCCTGCTGAAATGAAGTTTTAGTCGAATGCTTGTAGTTTGTTCCTGTTCCGACGTCCCTGTCTTCTGTGTACATTTATGTGTACATTAGCTTTTCTTAATTCGATCTGCGGTACCAGAGCAAAATTGTATAAATGTTTTTCCTTTTTTTTTTCTATTTTGAAAATGTTAAACCGTGGTTTATCATCTCGCCTGGTCTTTACGAATCACTGTTTCTTGGGTTTTTAATTCTTGGAACAATACAAGAACAAACCACAGCATCTTGCCGCGTTGACCCAGCATAGCCATATCCGGCAGTTTATCACGGTTTTTGAAAACGGTAGGGGTATCATAGAAAAGTAGTGTTAAATTTGATATTTTTTATACACAATAATAATAATAATATATTGCTTTCGTGTTACTGTGAAAGAAATTGCTCGGATAGCATAAGGGAACGTCTTTGCGACCAAATTGAACAGAAAATAAAATTTTGAATAAGTGCAAGAATTAATGTTGCATAAAAAAAGAAGTTTGACTTGAGTGGGTTTTTTTTGTTTTTTGTTTTTTGGTTGTGTTCTGCTTTGTTTCAGCATTCTTAAATAACCACAAATCAGGACACATTTATTTAATTTTTTTTCTTCTAATTTATCATTATTTTTCTTCTCTGGGGAGTATCATTGTCTTTTTTGATGTACTGGTGGCGGGGAGGGAAATGAACTCTTTATGGCTAGAAATAAAGTTTCTCACTCGGGGGCGGAAAAGTCTCATACGATACGACCTCATCTTGTCTCTAATCAATGCTTTGTCTCAAAATTCTCAGCTGTTTTCGCTCCTTCTCAATCCTTCAACTTTCATTATACGCACTCCCGCCACCCCTTCAATAAAACAATACCATTGCGTTTTGCGCCAGTCTCTGAGCTGATTGTGCACAATTAGTCCCCCAGTCGCCTCTCACATTTTTTAATTTTTTTTGGCTGTGGGTTTGGAATGAAAACAATCACAGGGGGAAAAAAAAAATGGACCACACACATTCAGTTCCCCACGTTCCCCGGCTGTGTGTGCGTGTCTGTGTGTGTGTGTGTGTTTTGTTGTTGTTGTTGGTTTTTTTTTTCTCGCTGCCTGTCTCTGCCTTTCTTATTTTATGGAATTGTGATTCTAAACAAAAACAATAACAAAGACCACACACATGCAGTGTTTACCCCCGGTCCCCTCTTTCCGTTTCGATCTGTCTCTCTTTCTCCCTTGCCTGACACTGCTGTTTCTCTCTGCACTCTGTCTTGTCTATCTGTTTGTCTGTCCGTCGTCTGTCTCTCTCTCTGCCTGTCTGTCTGTCTGTCTCTCTTTCTTTCTCACTTTCTCTCCTTTCTTCTTCTCTCCCTCCAGACTTCAAGCCTGTAGACGTTGTCACTGATTGAAAGGTGAACGTCCTGCAACTGGTGTGGTAACGTGTGTGTGTGTCAAGTGTTTGATGCGATACAGACGGGATGTGTTAAATCTAGAATCTAGCACAGGGCAGACTGACTTGAGCAGCTGGAACTCATTCCCATTGCACATTGTATCTTGACATTTCTTACGCACGTACGAGTATTTCAACATCGGCAGGAGATCATTCGAAATGTCGTCATCGGTTTCATATAGCTCTTAACTATTTAACAGCTTGGTCACACAATTATGTATTATTCTTACACATTTTCCTGATGTAGGCGGTGTCTGTGGGACTCATTTTGCTTATTTACGAAACATAAATACTCATTTTCATCATTTACACTACAACATACTTTGATTACTTTCATACATTACAAGAACACCATCGTCAGTAGATAGTTCATTTCCCTAAATTCAAAACATAAGTATGCACTAAGTTCCATCATTTGTTAGAGCAATCCTCAATGTGCTTATCTTCGTACATTTACGAAGTCATGACATGACGCATATCGTGTTTTTCTCGTCCTACAAAGCAAAACAGCCAATTACGTATTTATAGTCAGTGTTGCAAAGATACAGCAGTACCTCATAAAGAAAGGGTGACCATGTTCATCATTTACGAGACCAATCTTTAACGATATGTGCTTACTTTCCTACATTTACAAAAACATGATCATTAGGCATACCATTTTTCTCATTTACAACGCAGAACAGCCATTAACCTACTCCTTGCCTGGGTACTGGACAAAGAAAAAGGAATCATCTTTACAAAATAGGCACCAAATTCTCATAAACATAAATTACAAATTCAGCTCTTCATTTGACTTGTGGGACAGTATCTTGCTATTGTCATTGGTGAATCTAGAGCTGGCCAGATTGATCGAATAAACATACCACCCCCTTGGCGACTTTCCGAGCAACAGAAAAGATATTAATGAAGAAGATTATATCCCATTCCATAAACCAAAGTTCCATTTATTTATTTATTTATTTATTCGTTTGCTTATTTGTTTTAGTTTATTAAATGACTTCTTATGTCTTTCCTTCTTTCTTTCTTTTTCTCATTTTCACTGTCAATTTATTTATATATTTTTTCAGTTATTTGGTTAGCTAGTTGGTTGGTTAGTTACAGTATTTTATTTTATTTTATTTTATTTCATCGGCCAAAAGCGACACACGGGTAAGTAGTTGATTCTGACACTTCAGTTACTTGGCAAGGGTACATAATGCTTGTCAAAGAACGTAGAATCAAGAAAACGAATAAAATGCTTTCTCCCGCTATATGGACTCAGAAATTCTATTGCTATGTGGTGCTGTTGCTACAGGTATGAACAAGCCTTTCCGTCGGGCAGTACATATAATAACCTATTTCGGACCACTATGTTACAGAAAGAAACAAAGTATATCTTGAAGCAAAATTAGTGGCCGCAAAAATTCATGCCATGTTAGGGTAGGTCTGCTGTTGTTGCCACTAACTACAAAAAAGTCTGTAATCATTTCGGACAGTTTTTGTTTACGAGTTGACCAGCGAGATCCCCCTCGAGCTGTGACTGAGCGCGCCACTCACCGTCAGTCAGTCAGTCCACTCCGACGGGCACAGGGCAATGGCTTATTTGTTGTTTGGGCGGAGGGCGATCAACAGCGCGTAATGCAGTGTAATACATGTAATCAGCTTAGCGGTTCATCGACCCAGAATTTTAGGTGGCCTGGTTTTTCTTTTTTCTTTTTCTCCAGTGTTGTCCGGTGAAAACCCTAATCAGACTGGACGGTGCCCGTAGCCCCTCCCGCTTGTCACCCTGCTGGATTTTTAGGGGTGGCAGCCCTAGATAGATAGCTATCGCACCTTCTTGTACATGAGGGCACAGAAATCCCTCATGTGTGTCCATTTTTTTGTCTTATACATGCGTGACGATAATAGGACGAGCTGTTGGCGATGGAAGGTTTTGATAAAAGCAAAGCTGTTTTGACTTTTGTGTACCATTTTATTTCTGTCTGTGTAGACCTGTTTGTCTGTGTCTGTGTACGCCTGTTTTTCTGTGTAGAGGCCTGTTTGTCTGTGTAGGCCTGTTTGTCTGTGTCTGTGTAGGCCTGTTTGTCTGTGTCTGTGATAGAACACAGCAGGTAATGAACGGATGTTGGAAGGAAAGAAAGTTGTTGTAAGTCTGTTTGATTGTTATAACATCATTATTTGTGTTTGCTTGACATTTTTCTCTTTCGGTGTTTTAATGTGATGTTATTGTGGTTTCACTGTGTTGTTAACGTTGTGGTTTTGGTGCATTACTTTTAAATGCGTTGATGTTGTTCTTGTTGTTGTGGCCTGTTGTTGATATTATTGTTGTTTCAGCGTGGTATTGTTTGTTCTTGTTGTTTGTTTGGCTTTTCTCAGTTGTCACTCTGGGCCTATCCATTGACAAATAGTCACCTGTCTCCTCCATCCTCTCTGAGTGTAAGTGAATGTGTTTTAGTATGTAAGTAAAAATTGTGTGTGTGTGTATATGTGTGTGTGAGTGAGTGAGTGAGTGAGTGAGTGAGTGAGAGAGAGCAAGTCTTTGTAGCTTTTATCAATGTATCAAAAATATTTGCAACCCAATACGGTAAGAGGATGGACTTCTCATCAGTAAAAGTTGAGATCAAAGTCATACATGTTTATTAGTAGAAGACATTGGATATTAACTTATACTGTAATAACAGCTAAATAGCTGGTGGGGAAGGTTATGATATGTCAGTGAGTGAAAGAACCCGAAAGCTAACTCTTAAGTCTTGGTAAGTTATACTATTTTCTGTTGTGTGTGTGTGTGTGTGTGTATATATATATATTTTTTTTAAAAAAAAGTAGTTTGAAAAACAAAACATTAAACCATTACAAAACTGTAAACAGTTTTAACTGTTTAAACTGAGAAATGCCAGGAATACTGAAGTCAGTATCAAATTTACTAACATCGTTGTCCTGACCAAAATGCCGGTACAGTTAGAAATCACAGTCCAGTTTTGATAGGCAATGTTGAGCTTGCGCCAGAGAATGAGCAAGTGACTGTCTATTGTGTAGATGACGGCTTGTCAGTGTTCCAAACTTAATCAAGTCCTCTCTTTCCCCTTTACGAGATCCGCCACTCTAATCCTCTCTCTCGTTTGGATTCGGATGTCGAAGTTTTCATTGTTAACGTCATCATCATTTTATAGAAATGTTTTAAAATTTAAGATGGACTGCCTGCGGGTAACTGACTTAATACACTTGAAGATATAACGTATACATGTTAAAAATTGAATAGAGTGATGGTACTTAGATCATTTTAGGACCCTTTTGGTTCTTCATTGTCTCATCGGCAACAAAGAAAGAAAAAAAAATATATCGTTATCATCATTTTATATAAAGGTCTTTAATATCAAGGCTTAGGCTGTCAATCGGTAATCCGTCAAAATAAGTAAACAAATTTGGACAATTACTACGTTCACAAGTGGCTGAATTGATAGAAGGCCAGAAATGTTTGTGTCTGTTAGGTTCTTTGTTTGAACGGTAAAAGTCATCATTATCATTGCTACTTCTTTTTTTACTGCATTTTTACTGCATGAGATTTTTACCATTTTTTTTTTGGGGGGGGGGGGATTTCGTTGTATTATTACTGCTAATATTATTGGTTGCTGCATACTGCAAGAACAGTCCCCCGCGAGGGCGCGGGGTTTGTAAGTAGGCTCTCTGCTCCCTCCTGCAGGTGGTGTAAGCCCGCCATCGGTGGGGTGTCTCTCTCCTTGCTCCTGTCTTCTGTCCCGCTTTCTTTCCTCTCTTCATCTTGACGTGTAAACGTATCTTTCCGTGTTTGACACAATATAGCCGTAATTGTGCTGATGTGTCGTTAAAACCCCAACACAACAACAACAATAACGACAGCAAGAACAGTAAACGTCGTTGTTTTCACTTGCAAGAAATTTATCTGTCCAACATGATAGCTGTGGTGATTTCAGGTTGTCATTAATAATGACCGTATTAATCTTTCTGTTTTATATTTGTTTACTTTTTTTTTTTTTTTAGATGCATGGAGCAAGTCAGCTGAGAGGTCATGCGATGATGATTGATGTGTCATAATGAAGGCAGAAAGATTTTTTAAGATTTATTCCCTGTCTTTATGCCAGTTTAATTTCATAAATTTTATAATCAGCTGTCTCACCTGCGAAACACGTTTTTTTTTTTTTTTAATTTCATTTTTTTCCGATGCTTGATTGATAGCTGGTTGAGTGCATTAAGTAGCATGGGCAGTTTGAACTCTCTCTTGTGCGCTTAAGAGAAAGATAAAGAGAGAGAGAGAGAGAGAGAGAAAGTCAGGGAGTGAGAGAGTGAGGAAAAGAAAAGTGGCTTTAACTAACCATTGGCTGGGAAGGAAAGATGTTCAGAAGGGGGAGCAAGTGGAGGGATAGAGAGAGTGATGTTGGGTGGGAGTGGGGCGGGGGGGGGGAGTTGCTTTTTACTTTTAAAGTGTCAGAAAACATACACTAAAAGAGAGGGTTACATACAGAGAGAGAGAGAGAGAAGGTGAGTGACAGAGAGGTATGAGAGAAAGAGAGAGAAAATTCAGTAGAAGGAGAGAGAAAGAAGTCACTTTGACCTTTCATCATGGAAGAGAGGAAGGTTCAGAAAAGGAGAGATATTAGAGGATTGGAGAGGGACGCAAGGCGGGGGGTGGGGGTGGCTTTAAGAGAGAGAGAGAGAGAGGGAGGGGAGAACCTTACCCTTTTACTGTATGACAGGAAACTGAGAGAGCAAGAGAGAGAGAGAGAGAGCGAGAGAGAGAGTTGATGAGAATAGAAAGGTGGAGGTAGCAAAGGGTTGGAGAGGGGGAGGCGACTTGAAATGTTCAAGTGTTAGATAAGACAAGCAGAGAAAGAGAGAGAGAGAGAGAGAGAGAGAGGAAGAAGGGGAGGGGGGGGGGAATCTTAACTCTTTATTTTTTTTTTTTTAAATGTGTGTGTGTGTGAGTGTGGTGTGTTTATAGCAGAGAGAAAGTTCGAGTCTTGCCTTACATTGAATGACAGAGAGAACTCGGAGAACGGGAGAAAAAGAGAGAGAGGGATAGGGAGAGAGAGGCCGCCCCCCCCCCCCCTTGAGGCACTAAGGTTTGAGGCCCAGAGTGACGTGGGTTCCAGGCATGAGGCAGGCAGCCCCTATTATCCGCATGCAGGGTCGCAGGTCTTAACATTTCTCTCGCCGTGACGTCTGTCTCAAATCTGCCCAGGGGGCATCGTTTTCACCTGGCCGGGATCTCTGGGCGAGCGTGCTGGCTGGAGGGCATCGATACATTTTTCACCCAAATAAAAGAAGAAAATGTCCGTCCATGTTTTAGACTGAGAGAAGAAAAGCTCGCACACTCATCAGAGAACATACACACGCACTCATAAACCCGCAGAGACACTAAGCCTAGATTTGAAGGGCCAAAGATTTATGCCATGTGTTTGAAGCAGTCATTGTCCTCCCGTAAACCGCTCCATAGGACAAACACAACAAAACTAACCCCTGTGCCGGCTTGGCCTATTTCGAAATATGTCCTCCGGTTCCATCTTAACTAGAATAAGCGCATTTTTTTTTTTTTTTAATACGTTTTACAATTCTGAAATCCGCTTATCCGGTACCTTCACCCTTTCGTTCTCAATAGTTCTTTGACCTTCAATTTGTTTTCTCCTACGTGCTGTCGCTAAAATCAGTCCCAGGGAGTAGCCAGTTAACCCTAGATGTAGCGATGTATAACCCTGGTGCTCAAAACATGCATGTAAAAAACTTATGTCAACCAATGTTTCAGGCTAGCTTGCGAAAAATAAATCAATGAATAATAATAAATACCACGGGTCAACCATGACTATTTTTGGTGAACGTGGATGACTTACTTGAAAAAAGTAGAAACACCTGGTGAGGCAGATCAGTCTTCTTGCATTTCTGTAAGGTATAGCCACATAGCCATATGATTTTTTGGCCACTTAATAAAGTTGTAGATGTCGGGATAGGGTTTGGAAATAATTTCTTGAAGTTTGTTTGATTGATTTCCTTACAGTCAAAGAGTTAAAGCTATTCCGCCTCCATCCCCTTCGCCTTATTTTCCGCCGTTGATTTTTGTTTTCACATTTGTTGCAGTATGAGTCCTTTATTATTATTATTTTGAATACAATCAGTACTGCAGTGCACCAGAGATAGGTTTGTGACATCCATGGCGGGTTATAAAATGTATCCTCAAGACAGTACGTATCAAAAAATACATTACGTTCGGTAGCAATTAAAATCTTGCAATTGCAAGTGTAAACAGGGAGATTTGCCACAATTATATAATTTACATGTGGTTGCATTGTCCATAATCACGATAGGATAGAAACTTCTATGCTCATTTCCGTACTATTGTAGATTTTTATTTATTTATTTATTTATTCATTTATTTATTCACTTATTTATTTATTTATTTTTAATGCAACTTTTCAGTCCTTGTATTTTGTATAGAGGGTATAAAATTCATTTAAATGTATCACTTTATTCACTCATAGCTTAGTTATACGAGGTCTAGCATTACGAAGTACGTTTTTTCTTATGCTCGTTCATTCACTGGTGTCGATTTTTGTAAACAGTATATTTTTGGCACAGTCTTGCAAGCATAGGATTATAGATAGAGGATGTGAAATTCAATTATCTCTTCCACTCTGTTTGTTCATAACTTAAATAAATGTGTGAGATCAAGCTTACGAAGTTGCCATTTACGGCTCTCCAATGCAGCAATTTGTCAGTAAGGTTTTCGCGGACTCACAAGTGTTCACAGATATGGTTACGGAAATGATTAATCGTTTGATATAATATGTGCTGTGACACAGTGGCTTCCCTTCTGTGTCCACTGTCAGCTCGGTAGCCGCTTCGTTAATCAGTTCATGTAACAAAATGATCATCAGTGCTTCATGACTATTAGTTCATCTCTGTTGTTGCTTAATTAAAACAAACAAATAAATAAACTATGTAGCCAATACCTCACTTCACACATTATCGTTGCGTGGAACTTCCAAGTAGCGTTGTAATGTACACGTATCATTGTTAGCCTATACCTGTGGCTCCGAACATTTTTGCACCGCGACCCCTTACCCAGAAATTTGAAACCCAGGCGACCCTATACAATCAACAAATTGGTTTACAGTTGCTCTGTGATAGATAGGAAAAGAAGCATAAGAATATATTTTATCCCAAACTTCTTTTAGCAAGGCTACGCGATCCCTCTTCCAAGATCTCCGAGCTCACTTAGGGGTCGCACCCCACCGGTTGAGAACCTCTGGTCTTTGCGGTGTATTTGCATGACCAGCAGGAATTAGTTTTGCGATCTCCAGGCTGCAGCTGTCAGTTAATTATTATTATGCGTATAAATAATTTACTGCAGATCACCCCCACCATTCATTCAGTACCGCGCGAGTTCAGGTCGTACAGAGTTACCTCAGTGAAGTCACACCCTCCATCATTATGTCACTGACACGCGGCACTGTTCAATAGGATTTTACAAAGGACGCTGTTACCGACGTAATTTATCACATGGATCTTCTCTCCTATTAATATGTTGTGAGTATTTATTAGACAGCTCTCTGTTTTGCCTATTTGTGGTCACTTTTAGCCAGTAATTCTGTCTGAACATTGCGATATTCGTATAGGTTACACAAATAGAGTTCGTTATACACATTTTCGCATTGAAGGTGAACTGCAGATAGATAAATGAATAAATAACTACAATAGGTAAATGAAAGAAAAGAAACAGTGAATGAATGAATGAATAAATAATAAGTAAATAATGAATGAAGGAAGGAAGGAAAGAATGAATGGATGAATGAATGAATAAATGAATGAATGAATGAATGAATGAATGAATGAGTAGTAAACACATTTTATTCAAGTGTTTTTTTTAATGAAACTCCATCAGAATAGCACCCGACCATGTCGTGATTACTTTTACTGTTCGCTACGCGAGTGGTGGGAAACTCCTAGTGAGTCCCTTCTCCTCCTCCCCCCCCCAAAAAAAAAGAAAGAAAAAAAGGGTTAGATAGG
>JBCAUA010023501.1:0-12610 GCA_038406235.1 Peronia verruculata
TTTATTCTTAAAGATGTTCTTAAATCTTTGTATTAAAGATGGATTATTTTAACGTTCTTAAGGGGGGGGGGGGCACGCCCTGGAGGTGATTATTTTTAAATTATTAATGTTAGGTTATTTTAACCTTTTCCATCGCATTCAGCATGTTCAAATTGGAGGAAAACTGAAAAACAAATTGACTTTTTCTTACCATTGCCATGGCAGCGCCGCCATCTTGGATATTGGTGTCCCTAAATTGACAGATTTTAAAATCTATCTCCTCCGCCAAATTTCAGCAAAACGTGACAAGACTTTGTGAATACATTGTTTAATATAATATATAAAAAGTTAAATATTTCCATTAAGTTCCAGAAAATCCTATATATCGAAATTTCAAATTTCGCCATTTTTTCAAACTAAAAACCCAATTTTCTCTAAAACTATCCGACAGAATTCAAAGCGCATACGTAACGTTTGAGTTTTGTAGTGGCAAGGATGCATACCAAGTTTAGTTTGAATCGGTTTCCAAACAAAAAAGGAGATAGAAAAAAAAAACCTGAAAAAATAAAAATCGAGTTTTGAGAAAAACGCGTTTAAAGGTTTTTGTTTTTTCTTAGCGAAAAATTGACACGAAAAGTTTTCTGTTCGGCTTTCAGCCTCGGAACAGTCTTTCACATACTAGCTTCATCTTTTTATGACTTCTAGGTCTCTTGTTGCCGTTTTTTGATTCTCTGGGCGTATCTTTTATCGAATTTTTCTCCCTACCCCCCATCTTTATGAGAGCGACTTTCGGATTCTTGAGGGCCTCTGTGTACCCCCCACCCCCCATTATCATTTTTCCAAAAATGTTTTGACCTTTACTATGACATATAATCGACAGCTGAGCCGTTAGTAGCAGAAAGAAAGCAAAATTGCCCTGTTTATAGGACGAGGAAAGTCATTTTAGAACCATTACACTGATAATTTGCATGATCAGCAGTTTTCTCGGGTCATAGTGGTCATCCAAGGTCTATCCCTGGCACTGGAACTCGTGATAATGCTAGAAGAGGTGATATTCAAGTGCTTTTTGCACCTTTCCCTGTATATAATCAAATCGGGATGTTCTACGGCCTCATGTTGCAACCCGGTGGAGCCAAATCCTGACTGACAATACGCTAGGTCTACTGTTGATAGACCATTGGTCAAACACGTTAGAATGGACTTAGCAACTTTTTGATACCACTTTATACGCAAAAAAGTCAGTACTTTTAAGAGAAAGCAAAAGCGCAAAATCGATTTTTTTTTTTTTTTAGCAAAATCCACATTTCAGGACGCCCCCACCCCCTTTCAATGAATAAGATGAAATAAAAATTGGAGTGAAAGAAAAAAATCGACTTTTTCGAACGGTTGTCACCTATGCGGAAAACTTTAAGCCGTTGGTATCTGACCATCCCTGGAGGATGCCCGAGGTTGCCTGAAGTTGTCTCTCAATGGGAGGCATCCTCTGGGCCCTATAGCAGATAAGAAAGTCATCTACATGCAGGGAACAACTGGCTTCCTGAGCCAACCGATCTGCAATGGAGTTGATTTTAATGTTACACAGTGTGGGCTCTCCCTAACGGAACTCCCTCTTCTTCTTCAAAGGACTCAGAAAGAGAGGAATTGAGGCGGACGCTGAAGAGCCGCTCAGAAAGCTCTGAATGAAAGAGGAAAGATTACCACGGAAGCCCAGTTGATGCAAATCCCTCAATACACCAAATTTCCATGTGGTGTCGAAGGAGGCCTTCTCCAAATCGAAGAAGATGGTCACCACGTGTTGCCGTTGTACAAAGTCTTCTCGAATAAAAAATCCCAGGTGGATGAGAGAGAAGGGTGACGCAGAGAAAAGTCGAGAATGGAGAGTGATCCATCGTCGCATGCAAGTACGTCGGGACTGAATCGATGGAAAGGTAGAGATTAGAGTCGGACAGCAGGCTTTCGATCTCTTTACCTTTCGGGTTGGTGCAGAAGCTGGCACAGAGGGGATTGAAGGCATGGAAATCCCTGAGCAGAACCAATGGGCCAGGAAGCTGAAGCAAAAGGAGAGTCAAATCAACGCTATCACCTTTTCTGAAATAAGCTGATGGATGGAGCAGACGGTGATGGGTCTGTGAGCGGTCAGGGTGACTGCCATAGCCTGTAATGGGGTGTTTAGGGGAATGGGTGGATGGAGAACTGTGCCAGGAACAAAGACAGAAACTCCTCTGCCCAGTCAACTGATGCTGTTGCCATGGTGATATTACAAAGTATAGCCTCCTACCTCCACCGGTCGCTCGGCCCACAGCTTAGATGGTGATGACAAATTATTTTGTTTTAAAAATGGAAATAAAACTTTAAATTGGAACGACAACTTAAATAAAAGAAATAATAACCGATTTTATTACCCAAATCAATACGGGGATTAATTATTGGGAAATTGGGTTATGGAAAGACTTATTTTAATGCTCAGCCTTCTCCTTAACCATGACTGGCTTGATTTTAATTGCAAGTCTTTGGAAAATCTCTCTTTCAACCTGAGTAGGGCTTTATTAAGACGGTGTTTGAACAAAAGTTATCTAAAGATATTATACTAATATTATTTAACAACAGTGATCTATATATCAAAAACAATATTTCACCACAACAGATTTTAAAGAAAGCTGGGATTTTTTTTTTTTAAAATCGCCTATTGTATGCCAGTTTTATGAGGATTCAAAGAACTTTCCTGATGCAAAGAATCTAAACCCCAAAGATTAACATTTCATGGTGTTTGATGACCTGTTACTTGAAAAACAAAGCAAATGTGAAGATTGTTACGTTCGGGGGATATATAGCAATGTGGATTGTTTTTACTTAGCAGAGAACTACTTTAAATTACATAGACAAACGATAAGAACAACATTTTCTCTGTTTATTTAAACAGGATGCTAAAAATTGGACTCATATTTACAATGATCACGTACGCACTGATATGCCCTTAGAGAATTTAACTCATTTTGTAATCAATGTTGGAAACAACTCATGAGTTTGTTGTAATGGACGAGACAACCGAGAAATATAATGGGAAATATAGAGATAAACCTGACGCATTCTTTTTTCTTAAAAATGGAAAAAAAATTGAAACATAAAATAATATAGCTAAAAACACAAGCGCTAAACACTCAGAACAGTTGATTGTTAACAGGAATAAAACTGCTATTAGTGCAATTTTTAAGCCGTCTTTAGAATTAGATATAGACTATGAAATAGCACTGGTTAATTTTGAAACCTATTACTCGTTTCCTAACGTTCACAAAGGAAATAATATGTTCATATATTTTAACGGTACAACCTGGAAGAGTATATCCATTCCAGATAGTGCATATGAAATCAACGCTTTAAATCCGGCAATCCAAAATTTAACTGGAAGTGATGATGTACCTGTCACTCCAAACGTGCACTGAAAGCAGTAAAGACAATCTAGGATACAGAAGATGGTAATTCTCTCTCTGAGATGCCAGGTTTTCTGCATAAAATATACACTGTTGGAACACATGAGTCAAATAACATTGTAAACATTCTTACAGTTAACAGTATCTTTGTACATCACTTTACTTACTTCACTTTCGCCTGGAATCGCCCTGGGACATAGGCCAGCAATCTGCGTCTGTCCCACCCTGTCTGTCCACCATGCTGCCGAGATAAGCGAAATTTTCCACCTTTTCCAGTGTTTCACCTTCCAGCCAGACAGGCGTTTTATTTCTTGGGTTTAACTTGAGGATCTTGCTCTTTCCCCTATGGGTATTTAGCCTATGCTCGCTGAGTTTATTAACATAATAAATGTATCACCTGGTTATAAAATCGCAGAAAAACCTAAACGTGTTATCTTCCTGTCACAATGAAAATAATAAAAAATGTACGAGTAAGAATCACTGATCAGGATGATACGATTTTAAACTTACGAGGAGAAATTGTTACTATAAGATGTTCTTTGAGAGAAAATCAATCCTTCAAACATGTACGAACAAGTGAATCTCAATGTCTCTGAAAACCACACAGATAAAATACAAAGAACTATAAAGAACATACGAGCAGCTACAATCAGAATAGATCCAAATAAAAATGGTGATGTTGTTTTGGCTCTCACAAAAACCCAGATCAATAAATTACGAAAAGGAAAACCAGTAAATATAACACTAAGTAAAACATAGTTAAAATACAACCTCAAAATAGAAGGAAGTTTCCTAGCAGCCTAAGTTTGGTAGTACCTCTTCTTTCAAAAGCTGTACCTGCTATAGCAAAGTCTCTTGGAATAGGGGCTCTAACAGGATTGGCGTCTACGGGAGT
The DNA here is from genome assembly GCA_038406235.1 of Peronia verruculata. Taxonomy (NCBI): domain Eukaryota; kingdom Metazoa; phylum Mollusca; class Gastropoda; order Systellommatophora; family Onchidiidae; genus Peronia; species Peronia verruculata. The sequence goes on from JBCAUA010023501.1 coordinate 4,303, forward strand.
TCAAAAAAGTCTTGTTGATGGGTTGGACTTGAAGAAAAGATGGTGTCTTTATCAAGTAGAAACTGATGGAAGGGTTTTTATTTGAGTCTTGAATGGTAAAATATATGATGAGTTTGACAATGGACTCTATTTAAATCGTGATGGTCAAATGTGTGATGGTAGTGGAATACTAGGCGATTTAGTACTTATATTTTATCTTCTGTACTGCCATTCAAAGATTGTAACAAAGTCGTATTTTTCTTTCGATTTTATCTAAGTAATGAAATATTTGTTTTTTGATATGTCAACGAATTCTTCATTGGAAGTTTCATCATATATATATATTATAGTTTAATGTTTCTACTTCAAAAATTTGAACGAGGCTTTCTTCGAAATCTTTAGGATGTCTCTTTGTCTTTTTATCCTGTAAGTCTATTTCTATATCAATTTTTTTTTCTTTTAAAATACTTTTTAAAGGCGTGTAGTTGACTAGGAGCTACGAACATTTTAATTTCATTGAAAAACTAACCAATGTTTTTCTCTTTCCATAAAAACTAACCAAGTTTTTCTCTATCCATTTTTAAAAGAGAATATTCTACCCTTGTATAACACTCATCTTATTTCTATCAGACTCGAATGGAATTATTTTGTCTGAGATAACCACAGAATAAGCTGCTGTATTAGCAGGAACGGCTATATTAAAAGCAACTTTAACCATAATATCGATCACACTGTTTTTTAACTTTACTTTTTTAAACTTTCACTTTGTTTTTATTACATCCATTACACAAATTGGATAGAGTATTTGATACACTTCCGGAGTAATATCCATACTACTTACTACTTATTAACTCATGTATTCCGCAGTAATTGAGCCTAAAATCATAAGCATCTCATTAAGCTCTGGAAAATCCAAATCTTTTAAATGATAAATCATATGAAACAGCTGGATAATGTCTCGAGTTTAAGTTCACTTATAGACTTTTCACATCTAGATTATTCAAAGTGGAAGGATTAGATGTTTGAATACTTCTATTTCCCATATTGAAAAGCTATGACTATCCATCTAGGTTTTTCCGGTGAAGATTTTACGGATAATCTCCATGAACATTCTATGATCTGAGGTACAGAAAAACCAGTTTGGATATTCACTTTTTCTTCGATAAGTTCATACAGTTGAAGTTTTGGTACGTCAGCAGGCAGGTAAAACACGAGAAACCAACCATGAAAGTTTAGTAATAGTCAGTTTTCCTTCATCAGACTTCGCTTTTCTGTACAATGCAGTGTCGTTTTCGCTCTTCTGTTTAACGTTAATTGTTGCCTAGAACCTTACATAACTTTCTTATAATCTTCCATACATCCAGAAAAGTGTTTTAGAGGAATTTGACATCCAACGGTTCCTAGGATTGGAAGTTTGAATCAAATACCTTTGTCTTACATCAAAACCATTACTATCATCTACAGTTACATTGTCATCTTTTTGCCAGAAAAATCTCATATCATTTCTAGGATGCTTCAATATTCCTATCATAGTTGTTCCTTGACCTGGCTTATTCATACTTTCTATTTCTCTTCCTGATAGATCATATCGTATACTCTGAAATAAATGCATGAGACCATTATTACCAAAATTTATTATATCATCTGAATATTATAAAGTTCCTTCCTTGGTTATTGTTCCTTCTACGATTAAATAACCTTCGCTGGGATGAGTAAAAATATATTGTTTCTATTACGGTAATATTCTAATTTTATCACCATTATTCAAATTATTTCCTGTAACTGAAGTATATTTATGAGCGTCATGAGATTCAGTGCTATCATCAGTAACTATGTCTTTATGATTTTTTAAAACATTCTTAATTTTTTATATGCTTTACAGATAATCAATATTGCCATTGGTAACAGGTAGCTTTGTAAATCGAATTTACTCAATCATATACTGCTTATGAATAAGAATATTCTTCAGTTTTCTCTGTCTGTTACCTTTTTGGCGCTGGAATTATATTATCATTTGTAATAGCATCGCCTTCTTCTTTTCTTCTAATCATAATCCCAAATTCTTTTTGATCATTTACTTCTTCCAATTTTGGCCCGCTCACCATCGCCGTTTGTGAAACTTCTAATCCTGTGATTATTTCAATAGGTTACTCAGAATTTTCTTACACTTCACCGTCAATAATAAAGATCGAACTTTGTTATATCATTTTTTTTTTCACGAGTAAATTCACCACACAAACTTGAAATAGCACGTCGCTTATCTGAAACTAAAGAAATATAGTATTCATCTTCCCGGACTTTTAAAAGAGCAACGTCATCATTACTAAACTTCCTATTAAGCGGCCTGTATTAAATATTTTGTTTATCTTTTTTTTCTATCACCTTTTGTAATTATTTATCACTTCTTAACGAATGTCAATTTCTCATTCATGTTTCTTTGGAATCGCTCTTAATACTCCATTTTCATTTATTAAACTAACTGAAATTCCTTCAAAGTCTTAAAAAGAAGTAGGGGTTGGGGATTTAATTTCATGTCTTGTATAAATTCCGTTTTCCAACCTGAAGCCAGATAAAGCATTCACTTTTCCTTCTTCCGTAAATCCATCTACGTCTTTTAAATCATAATCATTTAAACAGTTGTTTTGTTGTGATCCATCAACTTCACTTTTTATATAAATCTCATCTTTATTAAGTTTAAAACAATATTTGTTGTCGATTTTACCATTCTCTTTGAAACCGTCAGTATTTTCCAGATCATCTAGATTTGTGGCACGCATGTGTATAGGAACAATAGTAGTAGTCTCTGGGCTATCGATCATTAAACCAACTTTATCTACAGACATTTTTATTGATAAGAATTTGATAAAAATCAACAGTTGAGATCAGTTGAAGAAATGAATGAGGTTAACAAAAATAGGGAGGTGGTCCAGACTGGTCCAACCTTAATACCGTTTAATAAAGATAGCCTAAAGAAAAACATAAAATATAGATAACCAATAACCACTACAAATAGAAAGGTAAAAGAAAGCTAAAATCGACTGCCTAGTTTTGGTTTCGGTTTCGGGGTGGTCCAGACTTGTCCAATTTTACTCTTCTCAGATCCGTGTGTGTGTGTGTGTGTGTGTGTGTGTGTGTGTGTGTGTGTGTGTGTGTTTAGATATTTGGGGGAAAAAACCTGACTTTCTGGAGTGTCATCTGGGATTGTCGCTATTCTGGAATTTTTGTATAATTATCCTCTCTGAAATTATTCTTTCATGGAAAATCTCAATGGAATTTGGTTGAACTTCATAAATATTTTGTTAGCACATTGTTTAAATGATCACCTTTAAATGTGCCATGTCGTGAAATGTTTGTTAATAACAAAAACCGATTCTTCTCCATAATTTACAAAGCGAAAAGTATGTTTTTAGGTATTGTCGTAAAAAACATGTATATTTGTTTGCCAAATTTGGTCAGAAAATATATACATAAACAAAACAAAACAAAACAAAAAGCGAAATAAGGGACAAAATTCGACATTTTATGTTTTTCCCACATTCTATCTTTCTTTCCATGGCTTCTCCGTCTTCTGTTCCTCGTTCTGGGTTTTTGTTCACATTTTTCTCGAATTTTGCTCTCTACTCCCCAAGGTCACAAATCTTCCAAAAGGGTCACTACCGGGTAAATGAGGGTCCATAATTATGTGGTCTTTTTATCTTTCTCAAACAAAAATCTCGATTTCTCTGCGGTAGATAATCCACAACTGTGCTCTGCAGCAGGAATGAAAAACATGTCATTCTTCCTAGGAGGTGAAGTTTATTTTAGAGCACCTGGAGATCTTACGCCATCTTCCGTGCCCATGATTCCGTTTCATCTCAGAGCGGTTACCCTGTGTCCATCCCTGACATTGGAGCTTAACCTATTCCTAGAAGAATTCATAATCAGGTGTTTTTCCTATCGTTTGCCTATTTCCAGTGAGATGATAATTATGATCTACCGCTATGTAAGTATGGCAGTCACAGGGAGTCAAATTCTGGAAGAAAGAAGTCTGGAACATTCTTTGAATGACTATATTTATACGTAGAAAATGTCGACCTTTTAGGAGAAAACAAAAACCAAAAATCCCATTTTTGGAGGGGAAATTCAGGTTTCAGAGCCCCCCCCCCTCCCGCACCCCACCGTCCTTTGAAGGAATTCACATACACGCTGGGAAGAAGTGGGACAAGATTTTCTACTATCTCGAGACACAACAAACTATTGTAAGAGAACAAAAGAATGTAAATCCAAAATATATGTGGTAATCGGCTGGCCTTTGAATGTGTATAATTAACAAAGAGACCTTTATGCTCCATGTGTTTCACGTTATGATATGACATTTTTCAAACTTGTAAGATGGGTTCAACAATTCCCTTTGACAAATATTTGTATCGTTGTTTTCTACAATCGTGCCGCCAGTCACAAATATCAACAACACATAGTTATCATGAAAGAAGTCTTCATGAGGGAAAAAAAACACATTTTTTAAAAGAAAATAAATAGCCATCAAGAAGTCACGGATAGTTTCAACCTCGCTCTCAACCTCAAATTATGTTTGATACAGACAATGGAGTTCTTACCTTTGACTTCTATGTCTTATTTTGTCTTTTCCTGTAACCCAAGCGCCCAATTTGTGGGGTCAGTGGACCCTACTTGCATCATGCCATGCGTTATGCCAAGATTGTTTTGACCCACCCTATGGCAGGGAGTTATTAAGTATTCTTAGAAATATCAGTACTTTTATGCTGCAGACACAGAGTAAATGTCAATCCTTTTAGCAGTAGTTGCTCGTTCTAGCGCCAGATGCCGATATTTGGTGGAGTCAACTTTGCAAGATAGTTAGCCAACATGCCGGCACTCTGATAATGTCGAGATGCATATAAACAAGTAACAAGTTGGTTTTCATAACAGACGGAGTGAATGTCTAATGGTGTGTCTGATGGCATGAACAACTTCTTGTTTCAATTCACATGTGCAGTGTTTTAAGTTATCGTTCCTCTGGTTCTCAAGTCAAGCTTGCAAAAAAACACACACACACATACATACATACACACGCATGTTCTGCAAAAGGGAAAGTAGGATGCAGACTCCATGGTTTTTTTTTTTTTTTTGCCATATCTGAATGTCCGTTAAGATATTTCTTTACTTTAGAACATTCCCAAGCTTGTTTTCTCTTATCACCTCGCTACAAGTGAAAATTAGTTTCGTGTCGTCCAATAATGATATCAATCGAAAGCATGGATACAAATGGATGTTTGGGTTGAACAACAGCTAGGTCTGCTGTTCGAGATTGATTTTGCCTGCTATACACTGTTCCATACAGCTGTGGCGACAATTGGGTTAAATGATTTTTCTTTACCCCCCCCCCCCTCCCAAAAATAAGCATATTTTAGACAAAGTAACAGTTAACATTTTGTAAGAGATTCCACTTTTCATATCTCACTTTTCATATCTTAATTCCCATACCCGGTTTGGGGAAACAAGATGGCAGAAGTATGAAAATATATATTCAATCACTATTGCCGTACTGACAAATATGTTATGATGGTGTTGACTTGAAAACATTTAAGATGCCATTCCTCTCGCAAACATTAATTCAGAATGAAACCGTTGCAATTGATTAGCTTTTGATACAGCACACAAATTATTGTTATATTTAGTTCATATTTGAAAAAAAAGGCCAGTCACTGTGGAAAAAACTGGGAAATTTTACTGGAATGATCCACATAACAGAGCAGGCTTTGTGTGGAGAAGGTTACAGAAAAATATCAAGACAATTTTGCTTCAATGACTTCTTGTTTTTCAGTGATTCATATGATGACAAAAAGTGACGTTGTACAGCAAACACCCGATGAACAAAATATCAGTCAAGTTGTACATGAAAACAAGGAATCTCCTTCAAACCGGTTATTAAAATAAGGCTTTCAAATCTCAAATAATTAAAGAAAAATGGCAATGGTGCCAGATAATTTTTATAAGAGAAATAAAACAAATAGATAATTACAACACATACACGCACACCTACACTGAAACATACAATAAACAAAATAAAATAATCAAATAAAAAATAGCACGCGCACAAACAAATTAAAAAAAAAAAAAAAAGCAAAAAGGGGGAAAAATAACAGTATACTTTGATCAATTATGAATCACGACAGGTAATTGATTCAATTATTTCTGTGCCTTTAGCTACTAAGTCATTATTATTATTGCCACACTATGTGACGGTTGCACTAACCATGTCCACAGTTAAGCAAGAAACGTAAATTACCCACTATTGATTGAGATTATAATGTCTCGTGCCCAGAGTAAGTGAGTTGGATGTCGATCATGGAGATTTCAAGTCAGCGCTGTTTTTCTTTACTGAGATACCAAAATATTTAAACTGTATTCCAGATAACGAAAATTCAATCTTTTCTGTCCTGAAAAGAAAAATTTAGTATCTGAGTTGGAAAACAGTTTAAAATGGCCGTGACTTCTGATCGATCGGAGAGACACGCCACTCATTAACTCTTGGTGCAAGAAATATGACTTGTAGAAGTGGACATAACTCAACTATTCGACTACGTTGAGATATCCTTTTTCTTCTGTTGGAAAGTACCGGAAAACCATGATTTTTTTGGATAATCAATTAGCAATGTTTTTTTTTTCTGAAGAAAAAAACTGAAATGAACGCAAAAGCAAAAGTGTCAGGAACTTTCTGGGTGTTGATGTTGAATGGGTATGAATCATGACGTTGTAAGTGGTGATCAGGCGGTAGATACAGATGAGACGCACACAGTGGTGAAGAAATAACGACTGGAATCTCCAACGTGGAAACAATACAGAATTTATTGCAGGTGCTTGATAATTATACACACTTCAGGGAAGCTGTCTAATTCCGATTCTACTATCACTCTACTTTCTTACTGCTATGCATCCGCTTTCTGCTTGAGCCACTATATAGATAATGGCCCGTCTAGACTAGAACCATCTCTCTCTTTCTCTTTCTCTCTAGAACTCTCCATAAGCCTCTAGTCGTTGCTACAGGATTCTGCCTGGGTCACATCCGTTACAGACATACAATCGTGACGTAGTATGCATCATCACATAATATGCACACACGACATCTACACTATTCTGCACAAAATGCGTAGAGAGTATCTCAGACGCGTTCGATGACCAATACCCTTCACGGGCCAGCGTATGCACACACACTTGCATAGGCTCAGTGTATACATTCGCGACCTGTTTAATCCTTCATACGCACACATGCATAATAATAAATTTGACCATGATTCGTTATAGGCAGTTTCTAATATCAAGTCGCACGAGTTACATCCGCCATTTCCGCAGAATTAAACATAAGACCCTGAATACAAATAATTCCAATATAAATTGTCTTCCAGCGACTTTCCAATAACTAAAACCTTCCTCTGGATCGCTTTCCGACTTTGGTTCAACTCCCTACTTTCCTCTTTTTATTTCCAACATTCTTCTGCTTCCATTCTCAGAAGTTTAACTATCAGCCTCTCTTAACACAAGGCCAACCCCATTACTTGCCAACATTTCGGTTACTTATAAGTTCTTTTTTGAAGGCATTCAGTTTAGGGTTGTGAAATAAAATATTATAATAGTATATGATGCAGTGCTAACTGATAAAAACATTGTTTACACTTAACAGGAAAAGGTAAAGGTATTTTCTTTTTAATCTTTTACAACAGCTACAATGCAGCTCTAGTTTTATATTTTTAGAAAGAGAACCTTGTTGATGTTTTCTACTATTAACATACGAATCGTTATTGTTTGTCAACTTGCCATGGCTTGCTTATTATCAGACAAATCTGTTTCACAATCTTGTAATTTAACACCATATTTTACTGATGAAAAATGTGTACATGCACATGTTCTACATCGTCTTCATTTTCTTTTCGTTTTGTCTTGTTTTGTTTCGCTTTTTTATTGTGTTTTGTTTTGGGTTTTGTTTCTCCTTTTTACTCTGATGATCCTGGCCCTTATGTCGTCATGACTAAATTGTTGCCAGATAGAAGCTCAGGGTTACAGGCTATTTCATGACTTGCAAGCTATCACTGGTTAGGTAGATCAACTGGATCGAGGAATAATAAAAGTCGATCCTGTATGCCATATTCTCACATTCATTCCTCAAACCATGCTAAACATGTGAAAACAGAATCAAAATGAATTGACAGTTTTGTGAAATAAAAGAGGTGGGGGGGGGGGAAGAGGAGTATTTGTGTGTGTGTGTGTGTGTGTGTATGTATGTATGTATGTATGTATGTCTGTATGTATGTATTTGTGTATGTATGTATGTATG